>JAGXJF010002874.1:0-28280 GCA_019208055.1 Stipa capillata | reverse complement strand
CAACAACTTAAATCAAGTGTTCTTCTGAAATTTGACCAACTAAATGCATGAGGTCCCCACCTAAAGCCGGCCACAATCATATTCAGTATGGCTGCGGGAATTGCCACCGAACACAAAGAAATAGAAAAACATATTTACTAATTTTTAGTTGTCTAAATTTTTTGCAAATCTCAGTCATCTAAAATTGTACATCACTTAGCCTAAAATTATAGTACTAAAATTACAGAACTTTAGTGAAAACTTAGTACAATTTTTAGTTTATATGTTACATATGAAGTGAGGTGGGGATAAAAATAATTGAAGGTTGATCCAAAGGTTTAAAAGGCGATGAAGATGAAAACAAATTCTAGGTAATTGATAAATAGATATTTTCTTAATAAAAAAGTGTCGATCAGCTTCTTGAACCAAAGTTCCGGTGTAACCAAGCACCCAATGAGATACAAGGAGATTCGTATGTGTTGACAACCTTAAGATACTTAGCCTCCTCTCCTCGACATATACCCTTATAGCACCTTTCATCTTCTGAGCTATATCCTGATCATCATGTACGCCATTGAAATTGTTGAATAGTGACTCGAATTTTTGTTTCTGTATATTGAATATGGTGTGATTTATATATTAAACCTATTAACATTTGAAGATGTGTGTTATAAGAAAACTAGAGGAAATATACTAGGATTCGTAGTCCTCCTTACTTTGAAACATGCTATGTAATCTATATAAACTCATGAGGGGATAGTTATAGGAACACAAACCCAAGAAATTAAGCAATCCAAGAGTAAGGTGCAAGAAAGAGGGATTAGAGATTAGGTTCTTTAGCATTGGATTCTTACATAGGGCAAGAATTTGAGATTCCTAAAAAAAAGTGTGAGAGGGTTGCGAGAGAACAACAATCATTTGTACTCTTTTGAGGTCGTGCTTAAAAATTCTGGTTTGTTTTGTCAAAACTTTTCTCTTTTGTCGTGATTATTCGTCATCATTATTTTGTACTCTCTACAGGGTTCATAGACTTCGTTTTCATACCGTGCACTCGCGTGCCGTATCTCACAAACTCTGATTGGATCCAGGGGCTGCTATGCATAAGAAGGGGTATCAGAGTGTAAACCGTGCTGGACATGGCACTAAGCAATGTAGGGCTTCACACTAGCACTGGCGCAAAGAGTACAACTCATTTTCTTGTCTTCCAAGGACTCTTGTTTATTGCCCCTATACATATGTCTCTATAGTTGCACCTAAGATGGGTCTGTTGTGTCGTGCTTGTAATACTTCTCCATCATAATGAAATAATGCCTTTATGCGTCCACAGTTTTTTCTCACCAGAGTTTTCTACCTAAAAATCATGTCTCTCATCTCTAGGTTAATCTCTAATATTGCAACAAGTGGTATCAGAGTCTTGTTTGTAAGATTCAGTCTAGAAGGCCAAGAGCACAAGTCGGCGGTACCCTGCACGTCGCTTCCGCAATTCGTCGCCGTCATCTGCCGTAGCGGAAGTCACTGAGTCCAAAGCCCACATCGGCTCCCATCTCAATCTTTGGATCTTTATATTCTTATATCAGTGTCTCCCACTAACTTATTTTATTGCTATAAAACTAAGATGAGAGTGAACCACATGAATCATACCTATATATATTCATCAATTCGTTGCTCCATTTTGGTCTTATTCCTTTAAACTGTCATTAGCAAATGGTATGAGCATCACAGAAAGATTTGGATGCAAGCAAATCTCTTAGCAAATTATGTAATATTATGTTCAGTTATATTTTTATACCGATTTGAGATACTTTAAATAAATCTATTATACCCGCGTCGAAGCATGGAGCATCACTTAGTCAGAAACAAGACAATGTCAAATTGGGAGCACGCGGCGAGCACATGAAAGTAGCACTCGAATCAAACGAGGCAACGAGAAGAAAAAAAAATTGAGAAGCACCACAACTGACGCATCTGCATCAGAAGCAGATCAAGATACGGGTAGAAAACGTGACCCTCCCGGACAAATTGCTAGTCCTATTTTAAAAGGAAGATATGTATTAATTCCTCGATCTCTGTATCAAAATGGTACACACAGTTCAATAAGTTTCGCTATTACAAAGTTCATAAAACATAATAATCGCCTAAGGGTATCCACAATAGGAGCCAAATAGTGTTGCCAAATACCAAATTTGAAATTTGGCATCGACTTCCACCACTATGAGGGGGTTGCCAAATTCTAAAAAATAGAGAACCGGAGCACCTACTTGCTTCGGTGTCAAACTATGCCAAGCAATAAATTATTATATCCGCCCAACGGGTAACAACACTTTATATTAACATATCAACCGTTGCCTACATACAGTCTATGCAAAAACTAGATACAAGAACATGACCCTTGTTCACAAGGGCCTATATATCTATACAAGCAATGGGTGAAAATCTGCAGGAGAAAAACACGTCTCTGTCCAAACATGGACCACTCATCCTCTTTGGCTTTCACACACCTATTGAACTCCCCAATCTCATCTTTGGACCACAAAACTCAAACAACCAACAACACCAAAACCTCCATCCATCTCAGTTTCTCATGAACTATCCACTCCCCCAGTTTAGTCCCAACTTACAACCTCATTACCCACACAATTCCAACCAGTTTTCAGCTTAAGCAAGTCACCAGCAATTCTCATTGCCACCATCAAGCTCCCAAGGTGTTCCTTACCAAGGCAACGTGGGACAATACTTACAAGGAGTGTATGGAGGATGTCCAAGCAACAGTCATGTGTCTTTGGTTGGATCCATGCCATTTCTTGTGGTTGCTGGAGGCACTGGTTCACAAGGCGGCGAGAACAATCCAATTGGTGGTTCAAGTACTCCTTTGTCTACTGTACATTGAGTAGAAGACCATCTAGTCCATGAAGAATGGAGTGAGAGCAGTCCAGAAAAGGGAAATGCAAGAATTGGAGTAAACTAGATGATGAACAGCTAATAAGTACTTGGCTGCACAACTCCAATGATCCAATTGATGGCAATTCAAAGAAGTCAGATCACTTTTGGAAGCAAATAGCAAAAGAGTACAACAAGTATTCACCTGAAGAGCAACAAAAATCAGTTATGCAATGCAAAACCTGTTGGAGCAAGACTAGCCAGAAGGTTTCAAGTTCAATCCTTGCTACAATGAAATGAAAAGCAAATATGCTAGTGGTCAATCTGATGATCAACTAATGCAAAAAGCTCATGAGAAGTACAAAACAGTAGCAAAAACAAAAGGCCCTTTCCAGTGGAGCATTGGTGGGTATTGGTGATGAAACAACCTAAGTGGAGAAGGATTTATTCTCTTGAGGAAATGAATAAGAGAAGCAAGCTGAATGCTTTGGGAGCATACAGTTCTTCAAATCAGGAAACTGAGCCGGACGGAGATAAAACTCCATGACCCCAAGGGCAGAAGTCGGCCAAGGCAGAAAGGAAAGCCAAAGATAAAGCCAAGTCAAAGTGTTCTGCAGGAAGCTTCACAAATGAAAGTATGGATCAATTTAACGATCTTCAACTAAGGAAAACAATTGTTGCAGACAAAATGGCAGCAGTTTCACTTATCATAGCTGAAATAGAAAAGGAGAAGGCAAAGGGCATCAAGCTTGACAAATACCTTATTCTAATTGCTACAATACTTTAGATTACAATGATGCAATGAATACCTGACATGAACAAGTGGTGGAGTACTTAGCAAGGGACCTTGGCCTAAATTAGTTAGGTGTACTTTCTAGGCAAAAAATGTGTTTTCTAGGTGAAATTGTACTTTCGTACTCATTTGTGTATTTGTCATTCATATTTATCTAATTAATTTGTAATCCCTTTCTAAATTAGCACTTACAAAATATGTCGAAATGGCAACATGAATTACAATGGCAGAACTGTACTTGCAAAAGATATCTTACAATATTCCATCTCTGAATCAATCAAATAGAAAGATGCCAAAGCAAGTGATACAACATCACGGAAGCTAAGCTGCAAAGCATACTGTTGGGGGAAGGTTCCCCACGCTACCCCGAACCGACGGACTTCTCCTTGACAACGTCAAGATCCCCCTCCCCGAATCAACATGTTTTGCTTGGCGTCGACAGGCTCCGCAGACATCACCGACAACGTTGAGGCAACGCTCCGTCCCGGTGGATGCCAGGGCCGACGCTTCTTTCCGCGGATGTTGAGGCGATGCTCTGTCCTGACGGGGTCGCGGCACGACAAGGTTGCGTCACGAACGTCAAGGCCAACACGTCATCGTAGCAGCGTGTACTAGAATACTAGAGTGTTAGACTATCAACACGTCGTCGTAGTAGCGTGTACTAGAACACTAGAGTGTTAGACTATCCCCCGAGATTCCTTGGAAAAGACCAAAATACCCCTCTTAGCGTGTTTTAACCCGAGGGGTAGAGTTGTAATTTTCTATCCCCATTCTCATTCTCTATAAATAGGACCCCAAGGGTAGAGAGAGGGGGGATTTTCTGAGATGTAAAACCATAAACTCTGAAATAGATACAAGAGTTTTCACTTTGCCTCAACACGAGGGTTTCTACTTTCCCCCGATCGGAGTATTTCACGTTCCACCCCGTCGGACACCCCTCTCGCACGCTCCTCCTCGATGGACACTATACTTGCTCATACTCCTCTAGTACTCCTGGAGGTCGACGTAACTGATTGGGAGTGCCTAAAGTACACTGCATAGTCCCGTAGCTACGACAGTTGGCGCCATCTATGGGAATCGAGCAAGAAGTCGTGTCAACTAGGATTCCGTCGGGAAATGTGATGCGCGTAACCTCTGCCTTGTTTGTGTGCTTGCTCTTCTATGACAACGCACACAAGTATAGGGGCTCGTCGTCGATGTCGCCCTTGCGCCCTCTCGGACTTGGCGTCCTCGGTGCCCCCCTTGGTGACACCAGAGGCTCGTCGTCAACATCGCCCTCTACCGTCACGTGAGCAACGCTTCCGTGGCCGTGTCGAGATGCATCTAACTCACCCGTGGCGTCGAGACTGAGCCTTCCTCTACCACCACGTGAGCAACGCCTCTGTAGCCGTGTCGAGATACGTCTAACTCACCCGCGGCGTCGAGAACACTCCACCGTGGCGCTGAGCCTTCCTCCACTGCCACGTGAGCAACGCCTCCGTGGCCGTGTCGAGATACGTCTAACTCACCCACGGCGTCGAGAACACTCCACCGTAGCGCTGAGCCTTCCTCCACCGCCACGTGAGCAACGCCTCCGTAGCCATGTCGAGAGACGTTTAACTCACCCGCGGCATCGAGAACACTCCACAGCGGTGCTGAGCCTTCCTCCACCGCCACGTGAACAATGCCTTCATGGCCGGCCTCCGTGACCGTGTCGAGATACGTCTAACTCGCCCGCGGCGTTGAGAACACTCCACCGCGGCGCTGAGCCTTCCTCCACCGCCACGTGAGCAATGCCTCCGTGGCCGTGTCGAGATACGTCTAACTCACCCACGGTGTCAAGAACACTCCACCACGATGTTGAGCCTTCCTCCACCGCCACAAGAGCAACGCCTCCGTGGCCGTGTTGAGATACATCTAACTCACCCGCGGCGTCGAGAACACTCCACCGCGGTGCCAACGCTTTTTCCCGCGGATGTTGAGGCGACGCTCCGCCCTGACGGGGTCGCGGCACGACGAGGTTGCGTCACGAATGTCAAGGCCAACACGTCGTCGTAGCAGCGTGTACTAGAATACTACAGTGTTAGACTATCCCCCGAGATTCCTTGGAAAAGACCAAAATACCCCTCTTAGCGTGTTGTAACCTGAGGGGTAGAGTTGTAATTTCCCATCCCCATTCTCATTCTCTATAAATAGGACCCCAAGGGTAGAGAGACGGGAGGGGGGATTTTTCTGAGATGTAAAACCATAAACTTCGAAATATATAGGAGAGTTTTTACTTTGCCTCAACACGAGGGTTTCTACTTCCCCCGACTGGAATGTTTCACGTTCCGCCCCGTCGGACACTGCTCCCACACGCTCCTCCTCGACGGATACTATACTTGCTCGTACTCCTCTGGTACTCCCGGAGGTCAACGTAACCGATCGGGGTTGCCTAATGTACACTGCCTAGTCCTGTAGCTATGACACATACATTCCCAAATTTATTTTTTAATTAACCAAATTGATAACCAATCCATTCTGACTTGAAAAGAAGAAGAAATTAGTGTCAAATATTTTAGAACTATAAAGAAGAAATATTTAACTTACTAGTTAATAACATGACTTAATTACGTAGCTAGCCGTCGAAAACTAACTGTTGGAAACAACTCTATAAATAGAGGCTGAAGTTCCATTCCACCATGCTCTACTCATTCACAAAATAGCTTCCACTGCATACTTGCCACTCAAAAAGATGTCCATAAAATTGAACTCCCAATGAGACTAGCCAGACTATGTCGATGATTCAATCAGTTTTGCTACCATCATTGACTTCTTTTGGTAGTTCATCATTGATCCAGTTGTAACTCAGATTGATGCGCAATTTCAAGCTCAAATTGAAGCACAACAGATAGGTACATCTAATTAGCTTAGAAGTAACCCTTGAAGCACATCAAAATAGATTGTGAAGCTACTCAAAGCCGATTGATGGCTGACTACTTCTCAAGTAATCGTATGTATGATGATAAGCAGTTCCGTCAAAGGTTTCATATGAGACGACATCTATTTTTACGTATTGTGCAAATCCTTAGTGATTGGTCTCCATATTTCCATCAATCAAGCGATGCATTTGGAAAGGTTGGCTTTTCTCCTTTGCACAAATGCACGGTCGCTATTTGAATGTTAGCATATGGAACACCTATTGATATCGTTGATGAAAATTTGTGAATGGGTGAAAGCACAATTATTGAGTGCTTGCCTAATTTATATAAGGGTGTGATGGAGAATTTTGGTCCAAAATACCTAAGAAGCCCACTAACAAAGACATACAACGGTTACTTCAAGTAGGGGAGGCACATGGCTTTCCTGGAATGTTAGGAAGCAAAGAATGGAAAATTTGTCCGGTGGCATGGAAGGGGAAATTTACTCATGGTGATCAAGGAGTATCCACTGTAATGCTCGAAGCTATTGCCTCACACAACTTGTGGATATGGCATGCTTATTTTGGTGTTGCTGGATCAAATAATGATACCAATGTGTTAAATCAATTAATTTTGTTTATAAAAGTACTACAAGGTATGGTTCCAGATGTTCAATTTTTGGTCAATGGTAATGAGTATAACTCGGGGTACTACCTAGCATATGGTATTTATCCAGGGCAGCGTCTGTGAAATAATCCCCTTGCCTCAAAATGAAAAGCACAAATTATTTGCACAGCATCAAGAAGGAGCGAGGAAATATGTAGAGTGTGCATTAATTTGGTGCTTTGCAAGCTTGTTTTTCCATTATACATAACCCAGGCCATATGTGGCAAATGCAAACGCTTGCTGAGATCATGTATGCTTACATTATATTGCATAACATGATTGTCGAGGATGAGAGGAACTCTTACGAGGTTTGCTATGATTGAGACTATGAAGAGGAAAGCTCTTCCATAACTGAATGGACTTGAACAAGGGCCAACTTGTGGATTTTCTATGATACTCGAGACAGATGCAGCTACTTGGGATCGACCAACACATCGATGCCTCAAGACTAACTTGGTAGAGCATATTTGGTAACATTTTGGAGGCAATGAAGCTTAGTATTTATAAGTTTGTCATGAAGGCCCCCTTTGTTGGAGCTTATAGGCAGCTTATGCCCCTAAATAAGCCATAAGCTCCAATAAACACAATTTTTAAGCCTAGCTTAAGTTTTAGGCCCATCTCAATTGTTATATATGGAAAAACGCTGTCTTGGAGTAGATTCCCAAGCTTTTCCACCCATCTGCTATCAACTTGCCCTTGAAGTTGTGTGAAATTACACGCAATTGCCACCGTATATAAAGACAAGTGTCTAGGGTTTTTCTCTTCCATATCTACCCGCCCCCTCCCACCCATTGCAGCACCCAGCCCACAATCGGACGCTGTCACCCCCACCGCTCTCACCGCCCCTCCACCCCCTGTTGCGCCGCCTCTAAGGTTGCCATCCCGATCGCCACTGCTCCAGCAGGACCCACCACCTCATGTCACGTCGGATGCTACCACCTTGCCTCCAGCAGGAAACAGCTGCCCCTACTGTCTGTCACCATCTCGACTGGCCACCCTCCACCCCTACTTGTTCTTTTCAGGTCAGCATAGCATCGATTTTGCACTTGTCCGACCTCACATGGATCCTGATGCAGTTGGCTTAGTTTGAAACACAAGTGATTCACACGGCGCTTAAGTTATATGGATTCATATATTTAGCAAAATTGGATATTTCCTTTCGTGTTGCATTCCTTGGAACTAGCAGGCAAACGGCTAGTGTGCAGTGACATGTGTGACGAAGGGCATGCATGAACCATCAAGTAGAATCTTATCTTAGCACCAAATTGGTCACTGCCTACATTGATATTTATGCAAACTAGAAGATAAATCTCTAGATTCATTTAAAGATGCTAGTTTTCCATTGATGTGTGATCTGGAAGAATATAATTATTAATTTTTCTCATATTAGATGGAAAAAGGGAAGGCAAGCAAAGCTACCTGGGATCTTATTGCTCATAAAATTTTCCTTGACATTTGTATGGAGGAAGTACAAGCTAAAAACAAACCAATAAAAATTTTGAACAGCACTTGGTACAACAACTTGCTCGCGAAATTCAGTGAGCGTGCAAAGAGAGATTACGGGCAAGCAATTCAAAAACAGGTGGGAGACACTCAAGAAGGATTACAACATTTGGAAGACATTGAATCAACATGTGTCAAGACTGGGAAGGGACCCTAACACCGGAAACATTGCGGCCAATGATGAATGGTGGGAAGAAAAGATAGAGGTATGCAACTAATTAATGTTGTATTGTCATATTTGGTCACAGAAATGTGCAGATGCAGCGATGTTTAGACTTGTGTCACTTGCCGACGAGGACAAGATAGACAAATTTTTGACAAACATAGTGTCACAAGTGAACATGCAATGGTTCCAGGGGCAACTCCTACGGTTGGAGCATCGCATGTTAACCTTGAAGAAAGTGAGGCTGGTTTAGGGTGTGAGGGGCTCGATGGTGATGATGCAACAACAACTAGTGGCAAGAAAGGAAAGAAGAGGTACATAGAATATTCACCTAATCCTAAGCCTCCAAAGAGAAGTAGTGACAAAGATTCTAGGCTTGACCGTATTCTTGACATGTGGGAGAAAGATAGGGAGGAGACAACCTAAAATTCTATGAATTCCACATCTCAAATATCTGTTGATCTAGTGAGGAAAGAGATCTCTAAGATGTTGGCCCAAGTGTTAGAGGCTGGGGCGGATGAAGGGAGCGATGAATTTTTCTTCACCTCTCAACTTTTCATTAAAAAAGAGTGTCGTGATGTGTTTATCAATTTGAAAACACCAAATGGAAGGCTTGCATGGGTTAGGAGGACATGGGAGGAGAAGAAGAAGCGTTGATGGTCAATTTATGTTATGCATATGTGTTTCTCCTTAGAACAGTCAAGCTGCAAATCATTTTGGACATTGTAGGCGGACCATTAGTACGAGGTTTGGCAAGGTGTTGCAATGTCTCTATAACTTTGTTGATGATGTCATAAGACCTAGAGATCATACTTTTAGCACACCCCATCCTAGACTTCAAAACCTGAGATTTTGGCATCATTTCAAGGATACCATTGGGGCAATAGATGGAACACACATAAAAGTCGTAGTGCCTGCAGATCTCAAGGTTGTGCATATTAATAGGCATGGTGATACAAGTGAAAATGTCATGGCAATATGTGATTTTGATATGAGGTTTACTTTTTTGGTTGTGGGATGGCCTGGATCTATTCATGACACACGCATATTTGAAGATGCTAAGTTGACATATCCAAATTATCCACACCCTCCCCTAGGTAACCCTCATGTGTCATATTAACTAAAATATGAGTTATTTTTATTCTGTCATGCAATACCTACATGTTCATTTGGTTAAAATTATAGGAAAATATTATCTTGTGGACTCTGAATATCCGAATCGAACCGGGTATCTAGCCCCATACAAGGGACAACGATACCTTCCTGAATTTCAACATCATGAACCTGTTGGGATGAAGGAGGTCTTCAACCATCAGCATTCCTCTCTACACAACGTCATTGAATGACCATTTGGTTGTCTCAAAACGAAGTTGTGCATTTTGCGTGACTTACCAAGCTACCCGGTAGAGAAGCAAAGGATTATTATTGCTGCATGTATGGCTTTGCATAATTTTATTCGTGATAGTGCACTACATGTTGAACACTTCGAGAGATTTGAGATAGAAGAGTACTATCAAGTGACATGGCCAGCGAAGTTGGTGTGCACAATGCTCCGTCTAGCAATGATGATGGTACTGTGGGCCAAAAACGTGATGAGATTGCCCAGAGTTTGCTGGCAGGACGATGAATGCGTCCATGTTATGTTTTATGATACAAGAACTTATGTTGCAACCTCTTTTGTTGGTGAGAAAACGTGTCAAAATCTTGGCCCAATTTGATGTGCCACTATAAAATTATGCATGCCGTGCTTGTTTAGTTTTTTTTATATTTCAAATTTTATGTAAGTTGCATAAGTGGCATTGGATACGGTCCAAAATTATATCAATATCAGTAAATATCAAGCTAGACTGGACCAAGGGTAGCTCAGACATTTCTTCTTTCCTCTCATACAAAAAGCTCCTACTGCATAAGCCCTTACAAACAGACAGTTGGCTTATCTGGAGCTTATCTCCACTGTGGCTTAACTAGAGCTTATCCACACAGCTAGCTTATGCACAAGCTCCAGCTCTAACAAAGAGGGTGTAAGTTTCTATTTCTGTTATGTATGCTTTCAGCCATCACTATTATGTATTGAGCTATCACCCTCAATCATATACTTGTATTTTCAACTAACCAGTGTTTTGTATTCTCTTTCTAATTAATCTGTACTCTTTTTCTATATTACTTTCTCAATTCTACATGCAAAATAAAATTTCAAATAGCAAATAGCAGAACATGTATGCCTTTGGCTTTCAGCCCAAAATCAAACACACGTGGAAACAAATCAGCTCAACTCAGATTTTCTTGTTTACTTGGACATGCATCGCTCACCATATACTGAAATAACTTGTTTAATTTACAAGTAAACAACATGACATACATGATACATGGCATGACTAATTTCAACATGACTCAATTAGAATATGTGCAAGTGATGCAATAGCACACAGGAACATCTATTCACTTGCTCACAAAAATCATACATAGGTAGTACCAAAAATCACATGTTCACAAACATCAAACAAGAGACAAGAGTGGGGACGGGGATCAATACTACAATATGTATGTGCTATTGCTTGCCACTCCGTAGTTTAGCATTGCACCTGCCTTAGTTGAACGAGGCCACCAGGCGACAAAAACCACCCCAACGCCTGCGGTGACATGGTGGGACGACAGGGGCTTGTCGTCCGACGGTTGAACGATAAGGCCCCTGTCGTCCAACCGTCGGACGACAGGGTGATACTTTTGTAATTTCTGAAATCAGACATATAGATCTCGAATTCTTTATTTTAAAAATAATATTTATAAAAAAAAAGATCGCTCGATTTGGGCATTCTGGTGAAATCACGCAAAGGGGATCGGGTGGCTCACATAATAAAAGTATTTTATTTTGAGGTGGGTCCTAGTTTCTTTGGAGAAGGAGGAGTTGCACGCTCGAGTGAATTTTTTTATTTGACATCGGTATGATATGGCCCCTTTTTTGAGGAATTTGACCACGTTACATTGTGGATGCCCTAAAGACAAACATCAAGCATGACAGAAATAAAGGTTTTAGGTAGCCAGAGGACCGTCAGCCACAGGTGCGCCGTAAAAAGCCCGATCAGGAAAGCCTCTAGTTGCTTGCTCCCCTGAATTATAGCTTCCTTGAATTATGATTTCTATAAGGGCACGCAAGACCTCGGTAAACATCCACACCTGAAAACCACCTGATACGAATGAGAGAAAACTTTTATGTCAAAGATAATAATGTCCCAACAAGAATCCGTGAATGCAGCCCATCACCAAAACCAGCCAGCCAATGACCCAACATATGAGATACACCAGTGGGAGGGGTTAGGTTAAACACTATGTGGACAGCCCCCCATGTAAAACGAGCAACTTGACATTCAAAAAATAAGTGTTGGATTGTCTCACCCTATTCACAGAAACAACATTTTTTGCTGCCCCGTCAGTTCCGTGTCGCTAAATTGTCCTCTGTTAAAATCAGTCTCCTGCCCAAGTACCACAGAAAGATTTTGTTTTGAGAGGGACCTTAAGTTCCCACAAATACTTTTGAAAAAACCGGTTATTTGAATTCATAAGAATTTTATACATCGACTGGACAGAGAATTATCCATCGTGGTGGAGTGCCCACGAGAAATTGTCTTGTTCATTTGATAATGTGACTGAGGCAATATGAGAGACCAAATCATTCCAATGGCCATCTAAAGGACATATTTAAATGAGTCGCGGAGAACACATCCGCCACCGTGGCATGTTTCTTTCTCACCACATTGTGTAGGATCGGGTTCTGCTGGCTAAGGGTCATAGCTCCAAGCTACTTGTCCTCTCAGAATTGAATTTGAGAGCCGTTGCCCAGGTTGAACCTTCCTAATTGGACAAAGGTGCTCTTGATGTGCATAAGTCCTGTCCTGAACTGGGAATCCCTATGTCGGTATTTGACTTGTGCCAGGTCCTAGACTATAAATATTTATTTTTTAGGAGTCACTGCCAAATACCGTCTTCATTAAATAATTTGAACAATCACTTACTCAGAAGGCACCTATTCTTTTGTTCTAGCACTACTACAAAACAGGGTTTCCTGGACCCCAGATCTCAGCCGGTGCAAGCAAAACCGACAGCAAGAACTCAAGTCTCAGTCGGTTGGTGTGAAAAAACCGACTGAAAAGAATGAACCAGCTGAGATAATATCTAACCTCAGCCGGTTCAGAGTGGAAAACCGATTGTGATAGTATTACAGTCGGTTTGTCCAGTAAAACCGGCTGAGGTAAGTGAACTTTTACAGCCGGTTTCTTTTTCCCAACCGGCTGAGATAACTTTGAGACGGTTGTTTCGCTGGAACCGACTCAGATGATGCTATTCGACATCCATAAATGATGTCCGAAGTTGCCAGCTGAGCCTTGAATGCAAGTGTCCATTGTTTGGTACACTTGATATAGGTTGGTTGGGGTGGTGTTGCTAAATTTTATGGTAATTTTTATACAATTTTGTGGCACATAATATTTTGATAGTTCTTGCTCAATTTAATAAAATTTGCATGTTGTTATAGATGGATCGATGGTGGATGTACACTGAGAATCGTGCTAGCAATGAGTACATCGAAGGCGTCTCGGCATTCTTACGAGTAGCCAAACAGTATAGTTTCAACATAGGGGAGACGTGGATCAGCTGTCCATGCTGTCATTGTGAAAATTTGAAGAGCTTCACAAACCTTGCATAGATCCAAGCACATTTGATCAGGACAGGATTCATGAAGGGGTATGCATGTTGGACCAGCCACGGTGAAGATCAGATTGTAGAGGAAGGTCCGGCAAACATGGATGAAGGCAACGACGTGGCTGATACTATCAATAGCACACCTATTCAGCAGACGCGTGATGACGTATGTGCGTCACAAGAGAACGTGTCGCAAGACGCACATCGTCGCATGAGGACAACGAGGTAGATCTGATGATCCGAGATGTTGAAGAAAACTGTGAGAATGATCGGGAGTACAGGAAATTTGTCTGCTTATTGGAAGACTTAGAGAAACCAATGTACACTGGCTGTAAGTTCATAAAGTTGTCGGGCGTTCTGGAACTGCTAAAACTGAAGGCTAGCAGCGGATGGACAGATAAGAGCTTCTTGTCGCTCCTAACATTGTTAGGGGACATGCTTCCAAAGGGAAACCAGATGCCGAAAACTACATACAGAGCTAAGAAGGTTCTTTGCCCTTTGGGAATGGAGGTAGAGAAAATACATGCCTGTAGGAATGACTGTATCCTGTACGTAAAGAGTACGTGAATTTGCGGGCATATCCGGTGTGCAAAGCTTCACGATATAAGCGTAAGATCGACGGTGATGATGTCGGGGAAAGCATAGAGGTGAGGAAGGGGACTCCTGTTAAGGCTGCTTGGTACTTGCCCATAATTTCCTGTTTGAAGAGCTTATTTGCGAACCCGAAGGAGGCCAAACTGATGCGTTGGCACGCAGATGAGCATATAGATGATGGAATGTTGAGGCACCCAACAGATTCTTTACAGTGGAGAAATATTGACAGGAGGTATGCTATGTTCGCCGAAGAGGCGAGGAATGTAAGGTTCGGGCTGAGCACTGATGGAATGAATCCATTCGGCAACATGAGTAGCCGACACAGCACTTGGCCCGTGAATCTATGCATGTATAACCTTCCACCTTGGTTGTGTATGAAGAGGAAGTACATCATGATGGCAATACTTATCCAAGGTCCAAAACAACCCGGTAACGACATTAATGTGCACTTTGCCCCATTAGTGGATGATTTCAAACTTCTTTGGGATGAAGGCTTAAGGGTATGGGACGCACACCTAAAGAAAAACTTCACGTTACGCTGCATGTTGTTCATTACTGTCAACGATTATCTAGCCAACGGTAACTGTTCGGGGCAAAGTACTAAAGGGAGCAATGCATGTGTTCAATGCCTTGTTGATACAGCAAGCAGGTGGCTAAAGCACTCTAAGAAAATAGTGCACATGCGTCATCGTAGGTTCCTTACAAGGGATCACCGTTACACCAGGATGAGACACGAATTCGATGGAACTGTCAAGAAAGGCTCAGCTCCATATATTTTTAGCGGCACCGAGATCCACGATCAGGTTAAAGACCTGAGAGTCGTGCTTGGAAAGGGGATGTTTAAAAGACGAGGTACAGCGAAGAAAATGAAGCCCGTTGAGAAGCTCATCTGGAAGAAGAGGTCAATATTCTGGGACCTCCCTTACTGGAAGCATCTAGAAGTCTGTCACAGCATCGATGTGATGCACGTAGAGAAGAATGTTTGCGATAGCATAATGGGTCTCTTATTGAACATGCCTGACAAAACAAAAGATGGTCTGAATGCATGGCTAGACATGGAAGATATTGGAATCTGACCAGAGTTAAGACCGTAGAAAATAGCAAACGGAAAGACGTTCCTTCCGCCTGCTTGTTATATCCTTTCTAAGCCAGAGAAGACTGAGTTATGTGATTGCTTGCATGGTATCAAGGTTCCATTCGGCTACTCCACCAACATCAAGAGACTTCTTTTCATGGAAGATCTAAAATTAATTGGTATGAAGTCACATGATTGCCATGTGCTTATGACACAAATGCTCCCGGTTGCAATTAGGAATATTCTTCCACCAAATGTGCGGCGGACTCTCACGAAGCTGTGTGGTTTCTTTAACACATTTTGGAAGAATGTCATTAGCCTTGAAGAACTAGATGGTCTGCAAGATGGGGTGGTGAAGACTCTATGCAAGCTCGAGATGTTTTTCCCTCCATCGTTCTTTGATGTCATGGTTCATCTCATAGTCCACCTAGTGCACGAAGTTAGGATGTGTGGCCCTGTGTTTCTTCACAACATGTACCCATTTGAACGCTACATGGAAATTCTAAAGCACTATGTTCAGAATCGATCTCACCCTGAGGGCAGTATCATCGAAGGCTACGCAACAGAAGAGGTCATTGAGTTCTGTGTTAATTACATGTCCCATCTTCAACCAGTAGGCATGCCTCGATCTCGCCATGACGGCAGGCTGCTCGATGTAGGGACCATTGGAAGGAAAATGATCGATCCTGTTCAGATTGAGTATGCTCAAGCTCATTTAACTATTTTGCAGCACATGGCCATTGTTTCACCATATATGAATGAACACAAGGACATTCTACGTCAACAATTAAAATCCGACTCGTGCAAATGACTGGGTCATAAAACATCACAATGCAGAGTTCAATGAATGGTTCAAAGAGCGATTCCGTGTACTCCAATCAAGTGGTGCATTGTCATATTTAGCTAGAGGCCCAGCATGATCGGTCATCACATGGAAAGGGTACGAAATCAATGGATACACCTTTTACACAAAAGAACAAGATATGAAAAGCACGGTGCAGAATAGCGGTGTCTGTGTAGAAGCTCTCGAAACAGATGGCAAGAAACAACCGTATTACGGGTACATAGATGAGATTTGGGAGCTTGACTACGGTGAAAATTTTAAAATCTCGTTGTTTCGTTGCCGCTGGGTCAATAAGAAACAAGTGATCCCTGAGGACAAAGGCCATACCACCGTGAACCTTGAACATGTCGCGTACAAAAATGAACATTTCATCCTCGCTCAACTAGTTCATCAAGTCTTCTACATTACCGATCCATCCAACAAGAAGCGGCACGTAGTTATGCCCTCAAAAAGGAGTATTGTCGGAGCTGAACATGTGGTGGATGAGGAAGATTACAACAAAATCGATGAGTTCCCAATCCCCGATGATGGAACAAGGGTCGAAGATGAATTGCAACATGATCCTGCTCCGTATAAATGAAGTGATCATCAAGAAGGAATTATTTTGTAACATAACTTTAGATATTAATGATATATGGTACTATTTCCTATGATTTAGAATAATCGTATATGTTCTATGACGTTAATACAAAAAAATAACTGATCTACAAAGAAAAGAACTTCAATACAAAGAAAATAACTTAAATAAAAAAATTAACTGATCTACAAAGAAAAGAACTTCAATACAAAGAAAATAACTTAAATAAAAAAATAACTGATCTACAAAGAAAATAACTTAAATACAAATGAAATAACTTAAATAAAAAATAACTTATCTACAAAGAAAATAACTTAAATACAAATAAAATAACTTAAAAAAACTTATCTACAAAGAAAATAACTTAAACTAAAAGCCAACAACTAGAATTCTAAAAAAATAACTTTAGGGTTTAGGGTTAGGGTTTAGGGTTCCTTGGAGCACCGACTACGTAAACATATTACAGTCGGTTTTAGGCGACCAAACCAACTAAGATAGTATGTTATCTCAGTCGGTTGCATTTCCCAAACCGACTGAGATAGTACATTATCTCAGTCAGTTTCTTTTCTCGACCGACTGAGATAGTACATTATCTCAGTCGGTTTCCTTACCTAAACCGACTGAGATAGAACATTATTTCAGTCGGTTCGGCAAACTGACTGAGATAGCATATTATCCCAGTCGGTTATGTGGACCGAACCGACTGAGATATGCTATCTCAGTCGGTTTTTTGACCAAATCGACTGTAGTATATTTTCTCAGTCGGTTTCTTGGGGTTAACCGGTTGCGATGACTTTGGTTAATAAAAACCGATTCGTCTCCCTCCTCTGGAACTTCACAAAGTTTTCGACTCTCACCTTTCTCGCAGGACCCACCGCCGCCTCTAACCGCCACTGCTCCAGCCGCCTCAACCGCTGCCCCTCCTCCGAGATGGCCTCCCCGACGCGCCGGATGAATTCCCCAAGCCGCTGAGCCGCCGCCACCTCTGTTGCCCGGGCCACCGCTGATGTGGCCCTGGCCGATGCCTCCATCACCCGAGTTGGCTCCTCCGTCGCCCGAGCCACCGCCACCTCCTCCCCGGTCCAGCACACAAGGTACATTACTCTAGCAGAATGCCAACATGCAATGAGCCATGAATATTAAAACTATAATTTTTGTGCAATATGACCATTGTGATCACGGAAGTTGGAAGTCTCACAGTGACCCAAATCAGACAAGTTTATGCAACCTTTATTTGATTAGATTAACCATCTTTCTATCACATTTGTTCATTGGTTAGCAAGCTAACATACGCTTGTCTAAATTCAATTTCAGTTTCTATTCTGAAGTACAACATCTGTAGAGAATCATGAGGCTCTGTGAGTCAAAAATTACCTGAATTAACTGATTATGGTGGTTGTCGAGCTGCACAGAAAAAAATTAGTGGGTACTGGAATAGTGAAAAGAACACATCTAAATTACAAGGAAACATTACCTGGATATTAATGTAATCTTCCATGTCATCAACATACTCTCTCAACTGAAAATGGGTTGCAAACAAATACAATGTCAACAAAGTGCTAAATCCCACGCTTTTAGAAAGTCCTGACAGGAGAGTTTCATTGATGTTGTTGTCAACAGCAGTATCAGGCCAGGTTTTGCTAGCCTATTATGATATTGTTAACTTGATTTAGCTGCCCCAACTTACCGTTGTCAATTTGTTTAACGTGCCATCAATCTGCATGAAGTATGCCTGCAGATTTAAGTAACACTCATTACTCAGCCAGAGATAGTGTAACACTCAGTACTCAGCCTGAGATAGTGTAAGTAATAGTTTTTCAGGTAGAAGAGCAAATAAGACCTCTAGTAACATCTCTAGCTCTTCCACATCATTCTAATGGTATGGTCACTTTGTTCAGTTGTTAACCCTTTGCTAAACTGGTAGTACTAGTGGTCATTTCCATCTACTCAAAAAGATATATACAACATTTTAGCATATATGGAGGAATGGTTGGACAACTGGGCTAACATTTGTTCATATCTGCGGTTGCTAGACTGTTTAATTTCTGAATCTCAATTTGATATCTAGTGATGAATACTTTTAGGAAGTTGTTACTTAGGTGCCTCCTTCTTGATACTCTTGGTGTCCCTTGTTCTCCCAATCCTATTGGCCTTCTCCCTCTTCCCTATTGCTCCTGGTGGCCTTACTCTTGATCACTCTAAATGGTCACTATGACATTCCTTACAGCTGGTATTGGAGAATGGTGAAAAATGTCGATGGCAATGCTGGAGCTATTAGTACTGTATGGTTACACGGCTTCACTTGGTGACCTTCATCCTATTTCTACCGAGCTCTTCTTTGGAGTCTCTTAGGTCGTGATGTAATTGTATTGCATTATTTTAGATGTCTAATACATTTATTTGAGTATATAAAGTTAATATATACTTTTCCTCTATTATCCCAAGATCGTCGAACAATGGCGACTCTCGGTCGCCGTCGCCACCTAGGCCGTCCGGTGACACAACCAGCACCTCCGGGCCTAAGAAAAAAGCCCGTCGAGGAGAAGGAAGGAAACGGTCGAAGAGACCGGATGCGAAGTACACGGTCACGCACTTGCACGACTCAGGGGCATTAGACGAGCCTGAGAATGCAAGGAGGAAGTTCAGCACGGTCTGCGGCATCGTAGCAAGAGAGCGGGTCCCAATCACTTTAGAAAGTTGGAAGAGAATAGGAACAGAACAGCTCGCTGCGATTTCGGGGGAAATATTGTGATATTTCATCTTTCCCGAAAAATAGAAAGCTCGTATCAAGCGAGCTGCTAAGATGATAGCCTGCAAGGCTTGGAAGAACTAGAAGACTGTGCTCATCAATGAGTACGTGTATGCCGAGGTGGAGCCTTTTGGGAAGTGGCCGATGATTACTCCTGAGGTTTGGAACGAGTTCATCAGGATGAAGATGACGGAAGAATTCAAGCTGAAGAGCGAGCAAAACCGGGAGCTCTCTAAGAGAAACAAGCACCCGCACCGTCTAGGGACTGCCGGCTATGCGGGAATGAAGAAGAGATGGAAAAAGGAGGATGAGTAGGCATCGCAATCGAATGCCCCTCCCAGATTTGCGAACATCGCGGATGCGAGGACCAAAGCCTAGGTTAGATGACCCAGCATTTGAGAACCCAGCTGACGCACAAGTGTATAGAGGTTTGGTGAGATATAAATCCTGCCTTAGTCGTACTAACAGCTTGTCAATCATATCAATTGTTGTAACAAATAATTCTGGCTTTTGTAGCTAGAGTTCGATGCGCCATCCCAGGCTAGCACTTTCGTAGGAGATGTGCTCGAAGAGGGCTTGGGAAACCCCGAGTACCCAGGTCGCACGAGGGGTGTAGGTTCCATCGTTCTCCACAAGTATGGACTCTCCCAGGCTTTGGAGGCAAAGCGCGAATGCAAAAGGGCGAGGAAAGCCGATGAAGAACAATGCAAGCGTGAAGAGTTCAAGCAATAGATACTTCGGGACTTAAGAGCGGAGTGGATCCTAACTCCACGACAAGAATAGCTAGTTGCTGCCAGCTCTGGAGCTCGACGCAATAGCTGCGTGTCGATCGACCTCCCTACTCACCAGGAAGATCGAGGTATTCTTGATATACTTTGAAAAATTATTCCACATAAGATTGTTTGTGGCCTGTTAGTTGAAACGCGTTCTTTGATGTAGGCTCCCACGAGATGCACGATTCAAGTTAGTTTGGTGGGCATGGATGATCTCATGGATGCCGCTTGGGGGCTAGTGTTCCCAGCAACGGGAGAGCAGAGTATACATAACGTCCCCCTAGACCGTATGAACGCAAAAGTGAGCATCGATGGGGTTAACGACACTTTCAGCAAGCTGAAGCTCCTGATTCCACCGAACAACGAGATCTTAACTCTAAGTCAAGCCAAGGGGACATTCATCCAGTGGCCCAAGAGGGACATCTCTCTCGATGCATCGCGGCCGACTAAGAAGGTTTTGCCACGACCGGCAGATGAACCAGTGGAGCCTTTGATGTTCTCGCCTCTTGTGGTAGCAACGCTGTCACCAAGACAGCTTGAGCTAACAATACAAGAATCGACGAAGAGGTCTCCCAAGGTGGCATCGCCGAAGCATGGCAAGGGAAAGGACTTGATGAAGGTAGCTGCTAGCCGAGAAATGACCATCGAAGAAATACAAGCGATATATGAAGCTGGAGGGAGTCTCTCTAGCACTCCGATTGTCCTGACATACAAGGCCGGGAAGCCGATGGTCAAGAATCACAAAAAGATGATGTCTGAACTTGGCTGGGCTTGCGCTACATTGCACAACCGTTACCTGGTCAATTTTAAGAAACCCAAGCATCAGCGGAGCGATAGCATCATTGGTAGGTTCGGACGTGAGCATTTCCTCCATGATAAGGGTCGACTGTTCGTCGTGACTTGGGAGGACTTTTTCCTTATGTACAACCTAATCGCCTTGGACGCGGGCCTCGTGAGATGCTTCACACTGTAAGTGCTTACAATCATGCTCTATTTAATATACTATAATACCTACACATGTCACAAATATGAAACTCTTCCCTCTGTGTATATGTAGGTTCGCTTATATCAAGGCGAGAGAAGCAAATGAACCGATAGGATTCGTCGACCCGCACCTTGCCTCCGAGCAATCCATGGATGCTGCTGAAAGGGTTATCGAGGATTACATCGTCGATATCATGGAGGCCAGCCAGCATAAGAAATTCATCCTTTATCCCTTCAACAAAAGGTAAGTGTTATAAACTTGTTAATGTCTCGAACTTGTTCATTTCGCACCTTCGGCGCATCATCAACTAACTTGGGATTAATGACCATTTAGCTCCCATTGGATCCTTATTGTTATCATACTCCCTATCAAGAAGGTGTATTATATGGATTCATACCTCAAAAACATGACCGACTTCGAGAGGGTCAGCAAAGTGATCGATAGGTAAACAAATTACCACATGAGATTCGATGGTAATAGGTCATTGGTATAATTACAGCTTTTCTTCCATGATTCAGAGCGTACCAAATATTTTGTAATCACGTGGAGAAAAAGGATGATGTGGCGGCCCCTCATAAGTTGTACCACCACTTCTCCTTTCCGGTATATATCCTGTCGCACACTTTTAGACTCGCTGGTATCAATTCTATAGAACTACATACCGAGGAATTGTATATCTTTGCAGTGCCACTAGCAACCCAATTTTAGCAATTTGTGTGGCTTCTATGTTGGCCATCACATGAACCTTCTCATGTCTCGAGCTTCCGCTCACAAATTCTCAGTTACCGAGGTATGCTAATTATCATTTTGATTTTGTTTTATTCATCTTCTATCTAGCATCAGTATGATCTTCATATCGACAAGTTGGTACTGTTGCACAGACAGAATTGCTGAAGATGGATCTAGCCAGGATTCGAGAAGACTTGGGGCGTTTCCTTCTTGATAGCATCATTGATCCAAAAGGCGAGTTCTACTATGACGGATCCAACGACTAAGACAATTGTTTTGAATCAAATGATCGATGTTTAGTTGTCACTTGCATTTCAATCTGTTGCAAATTCCTCAAGACATGTGATGGATGTTGTGGTGTAAATATTGAATTTCTATATACTTTCATTTGTGTTTAGTTGTCAATTGAAATATGATGTCAATATGAATCTCTATTAGAATTCAAGTTGGATGTGAAATGTGTCCTGGGGATTATGAGAATCTGGGAATATAAATTGTTTTTTCTGTTTCAGGGCAGGCAGAAACTCAGATTCTGCCTACCTTGTACCAACAAATATCCCAGCCGGTTGTTTCCCTGGAACCGGCTAAGATGAGCCTTCATCGTTGCCTGTCGAATAGGGAAAACCGACTGAGATATGCTATTATCTCAGTTGGTTCCCACGTAAAAACCGACTACAAAAGTTTACTCTTCTGTCGGTTCGGTTGGGAAACCAACTGAGATATTATATTATCTCAGTCGGTTTTTTCGTTCAGAACCGACTGGGATAGTCTAATATCTCAGTCGGTTTTTTGTTCTAACCGGCTGAGAAGTTGTTATCTCAGTCGGTTTTATAACCGGCTGAGATAATTCATATTATTAGCACCCTTTCTCTACAGCCAGAAGATAAACCAGCTGAGATAGCAATTTTGGGCCGACTGTAATTGCGTGTTCTGTAGTAGTGTAGGTTCTGAATACCTAGTCCTCCTTGGTCTTTGAGTCTACAAATGATCTCCTATTTAGTCAATAGTTCTAAATACCCAGTCCTCCTTGGTCTTTGAGTCTACAAACGATCTCCTATTTAGTCAATCTATACTATCGTTCTGTCGATAAAAAAGAGAGAGATAAATCACTTTCCGTCACGTGAGATCAAACTTTGGTCTTCACTGCTATGTCCACCCAACAGAAAGCTACCAGGGAAGTTCCATCTATTCATATTTCTTTGCTCCACACACATTAATTCTACCAGGAATTTTTTCCTTCGGTTTGCACTACTTTGTGTACACAGGATTCATCTACCAATGGCTTCCATGAAATATGATCTTCAACAACTAGGTCGTGACACAATGTTTTCCTAGCACAGATGGATTTGGACGAAGCTCTTTGGGGAATTGACAAGATGCTATTGGCATGGTCTGTTGATGAGAAGGAGCGTAGAGATTGTAAGACCTTATCACAAATCCATCTTTATCTATCTAAAAATATTCTACAAGAGGTTTTGAAGGAGAAGACCACCGCCACATTATGGTTAAAGCTGGAGCAAATTTGTATGACCAAGGATTTGACCAGCAAGTTGCATCTGAAGCAAAAGTTTTATTCTCTCAAGCTAGCGAAAGGCGGATAGTGTTAAACCACTTGACAGAATTCAAGGAAGTTGTTGCTGACCTCGAATCCATGGAGGTAAAATATGATGAAGATTTGGTTCTTATTCTTTTGTTCTCATTGACTAGTTCATACTGTACCTTCAAAGATACTATTCTATGAAGCACTGTATGTTAAGGAGAAGATGAAACATATGGTCTCCGGTGAAAGTTCAAGTTCGCATGTAGAAGTTCTAGTTGTCCGTGGCAGGAAACAAGAGAAGAGTTCAAGTGGCAATATCAGGTGTAGAAGCTCAAGCAAGAATCACAAAGGCAAATCAAAGTCCAGGAATGGCATGTCATGTAAGTATTGCAAGAAATATTGGTATGACATCTCCGAATGTTACAAGGTGCAGAACAAGGAAAAGAGGAATAACACATACAAACTGAAAGGTAAAAAAGAAGATGGAAGTTCTGGAAATTGTTCTCATGATAGTAGTTCAGAAAGTGAAGTACTTGTCATTTTTTCTTGATGTGCTAAAATTAATAATGAATTGATTCTTGATACTGCTTGCACTTTTCATATGTGCCCACATAGAGATTGGTTTACTACTATTGGTTCTATTTTGAGTTTTGATAATTCACCATGCAAGATTGAGGGCATTGGCTCTATTAAGATCAAAATGTTTGATGGCATAATCAGAACTCTAAAGGATGTCTGATACATTGTGAAGATGAAGAGAAACCTTATCTCTTTAAGTGCCCTTGATGATAAGGGGTACAAGTATTCAGGTGGAGGTGGAGTCCTGAAGGTCACCAAAGGTTCTCTTATTGTGATAAAGATGACTTGAGGAAGGCTAATGACATTTATTATCTTCAAGGTACTACAATTTCAGGTAATGACGCCCCAGTTGTACATGCATCTTGGTCATGTGACAGAAACCAGAATGATGGAGCTATGCAAAAGAGGGCTACATGATGGTCAAAGCATCAAAACAAGTTGAAATTCTGTGAACAACTGTGTCTTCGGCAAGCAAATAGGGGTGAAGTTTGGTACTGCAACTCACTCTACAAAAGGCATATCGGAGTACGTTCACCTAGATTTGTGGTGAGAGTCCCGCATTCCATCACTTAAAGGTGCAAGTTACATGTTGACTGTCATTGATGATTACTCGAGGAGAGTTTGTGGAAAGCATGTCAAGCAGCTGCCTACCGATAATGGCTTTGAATTTTGTTCTGGAGAATTTGAAGCTTTGTCCCAGGTACTCCTCAACAGAATGGTGTGGCCAAACACATGAATGGAGCCATTATGGAGAAGGTACATTGCATGTTATCTAGTTCTAGATTATCATTAAGTTTTTGGGTTGAAGCCACTTCCACTTCTTGTTACTTAATCATTTATCACCTAATCTAGCTACTGAAAATAAGACTCCCATTAAGGTATGGACTGGTTATCTAGAAGATTATAAATATTTGAAAATATTTGGTTGCCCTGCTTATAATCATGTTAATAATGATAAATTGGAGTTTAGAGTTGTTAAGTGCATTTTCCCTGATTTTAAGTCTAGTGTAAAAGGTTATAAGTTGTGGAATCCTAAAACCAGAGAGGTGGTAATTAGCAGAAGTGTTACTTTTGATGAATCTGCTATGTTACATGATAAGACTACTAATGTTCCTGTTGAGAAGCCACATGGAACAAGTGTGCAGGTGGAGCATGTTATTGATTCAGGATCTACACAAGAAATTTAGAAGGAAAATATTCACGAAGTACCTGATGTTGTGCGACCACCACAACGGACCATTGCAATTGACATGCCTAGGAGAAATAATATTCAACAAGATCCTCCTATTGTTGAGCAACCTCTACCACTGCCACACTAGACCCTTGTAGCCAACAGGATTAGGAGGGAACATAGAGCACCCAAGACGTATATTAAAGAATATATGTTGTTGCTTATGCTTTTAGTTTGGCAGAAGACGTTGAAGATAGTGATGAACCTTCAATCAGAGGCTATTACTTCTATTGATTCAAATAAATGGATGACTATCACACATGATAAGATGGAATCTCTTGAGAAAAATCACACTTGGGAGCTAGTCAAGTCTCCAACTGAGAGAAGCCTATTCGCTGCAAATGGTACGTATAAAGCAAGGCTAGTTGCAAAAGGTTACACCAAATTTCAGGTATCGATTTTACACATGTCTTCTCCCCTGTTGTGAAGCATAGTTCTATTCATACTTTACTCAGCATTGTGGCTATGTGTGATTATGAGCTTGAGAAATTGGATGTGAAAATGCATTCTTACATGGGGAGCTAGAAGATAACATTTACATGGAGCAGCCAGAAGGTTTTATCGTTCCACGAAAGAAGAATTTTGGTTGCAAGTTAAAGAAATCTCTATATGGTTTGAAGCAATCACCAAGACAATAGTACAAGAGGTATGATCTCTTGGGGTTTCAAAAGATCATATTATGATAGTTGTGTTTATTTAAAGATGATAGATGGTTCAGCTATCTATGTGCTCCTATATGTTGATGATATTACTGTGGAGGCACCTCCGTGCTATCCTGGATCAACGCAATTACTGGTAATACATGTACACCCTTCACTGTGTTGAATTTATGATTTGCCTTTTTTTCCATAAAACTCTAGGTCGTGTGAAGACTACTACCCTAGCGGAACACCCGTATGACGAGGGTCTAGGACAAAGACGTCACGAAGACAACTACCTCTGGTGGAGCACCCCGCATGACGGGGGGTCCAGAGTAAAGACACTACCAAGATGGTTGCCTCTGGCAGAGCGCCCAATATGACTGGGACCCAAAGTAACGACACCTCCAAGACGGCTGCCTCTGGCAAAGCACCCCGTATGACAGGGATCCAAAGTAAAGACACTGCCAAGACAGTTGCGTCGGGCGGAGCACCCTGTATGACGGGGATCCATAGTAAGGACACCACCAAGATGGCTATCTCTAGCGGAGCATCCCGTATGACGGGGATCTGGAGTAAAGAGATCACTAAGACGACTGCCAGGACATCGTGTAGATGCCAGGACATATGCCTTCAGGGGTAGCCTAGAAATGACTTCTGAGCCTTTGGTCATAAGAAGGGCCGGGGGTAATACCATAAACTACCTAGGGGTAGAGTTATAGCCTCACATCACGCTCTCTCTAGCCTATAAATAGGAGAGCACCCCCCTCTGCTAGGTGTACGGAATACAAGGTGCCTCGCATTTCTTGGTTGCCGGAAATTTTGCTAAGTGTTGTTGGTACTCCATGTGCAACCTTCTCACCTCTTGCACACACCCGGGTGACTCAGCACTCAACGAGGGGTGCCTCGAGTTTATTGTCCGACCGAGTAGTCGATGACAAATATGTTGATTGCTGCAAAAGAAAAGGAATAGATTGCAAAATTAAAGGCAAATTTGAACGATAAATTTGAGATGAAGGATCTTGGTGCAGTAAAGAAAATTCTTGGTATAGAGATTACCAAAGATAGACACTCTAGAAAATTATACCTAAGTCAGAAAGTGCCATTGAGATGATATTGCTCCATGGCCTATAGTTCACTACCTGTGTCTGACACACCAAACTTAGCTTTGAGTGCATCCCACAATTCCTTTGCATCTCTCATGTGCATGTGCACATCACAAAGTCAGTCAGCAAGAACGCTAAGAATGCCACCTACAAAGAATGTGGTGGCATCATCAAACGTCTTTCCGTACCTGGAGGTAAGGGTTCATTCAGGTTCTAGCCACGATCCAGTAGACGTTCATAGTCATCAACCAAAGTGTAGTTTTAATTCTCCATCTCTTAAAGTGCACACTGGCAAACTTATCCGGCCTTGGTGCATCCACAAAACTGGCCATCATAAAGCCCAAGTACCCATAATAAGGTTTTTGGATTATTGGAAAAATTAGCACCTTTAGGTTTATTCTAATCCACATATAAAGCTTGACTATAAGTACTACTATATTAACATGTGAGTAGGGTACATACATCATAGACACGCTAATAACCAAGAAACAATCAACCATATCCAAATCAAACATACATGCTAACATAATAGTTAGGAATATGACAAGAGAGTCCATGTTATCTGTCGACGATTGGTGAACCGGCGATCTTACGGTACTCGTGAGATGATGATTACTGGGGGGTAGGGACCTCTAGGGCCCAAGTGCCAAGAGATCTGACAGCAGGGGACAGCCGTTTTTATACAGGTTCGGGCCTCCCTCAGGATAATAACCCTACGTCCTGTTGCTATATATTGATCGGGAACACGCTTTACAATGGGGGTGTATGTTAGTGGCTATCCTAGGCCTAATCGTAGACTAATCCTAGCTAATCCTCCGGGCTCGACTCCTTCGAGACTGCGGGTCTTCTAGAGCTTCGCCTGCTGGATCTGCGACTAGATTGACTTGTTAGACCTAGCTTGACCTTCTAGGGGTCTGTTGCGACCTGTCCTCCCCTATGGGATTGCTGATCCTTATATAGGGGGCTCTAGGGGTCGTACTGGACGTGGACTCACGCCCGAGTAGGACTCCGGCCTCCTTAGATGTCAGGATTGACTTCCTAATCTAAGGGGAGTCTTCCCTCCTCTAGAGGGGTTACCTTATCATCTGGGGATCCTTTATGGGATACGCTGTACCTTCCTAAAGTCCCGGGGAACTGTACACGGATACCCCTAATACGTGGGATACCGTACTATTCATCATCAAGCCCCCCATCAATACGTGAAGAGAGGTCGTGATGGTTCTGTTAAAAATCTACCCTTGTCGGGGAAGAAACTCCGAGTAGGCGATCCGAGTAGGTATGATCGATGACTTCTCCGAGTAGGCT
>JAGXJF010002873.1:0-251108 GCA_019208055.1 Stipa capillata | reverse complement strand
GATGTCTTGCTGCTTACTGCAAGCGAGATCGAGTGACCTAACTTATGGGTTTAGTCCACACGGTCGATGTCTAGGGTCACTGCCCTTGGCGAGGCGTTCTTCGGTCATGCTGACTTCTTGTTCCCGATGAGAGTGTCACATGATGACGGGTCTCTTCCACTAGATACGGTGTCTCCTTCACGAATTCCCACGCTGTTGACATCATGGCTTGCAAGGTTAGAGTGTTGATATTGATCCTTCGATGGCGAGTCTCGACGAGCTTCTGGAATCGGGCGACGACGCAATTCTTCCTGATCCTCGATAGGGTTGGCGTACTCTTGCATCATCGGTATGGGTCTCGCTACTTACTTTACTGAGATTGTCTAAATTTTTTTTTGAAGTAGATGAGGATGTAGAAAAACTCGATGTTTCTCTTAGAGCAGTGTAGGTGAGAGGGGAGACTAAGAAGGATGAGAAGAGTAGAACCCACTATTATGATAAGTTTGGGGTATATTTTCGAAAATACTGTTTATAAATAGGGTTTTCATTTAACGGCCATGCTAACTAGGGTTCACCTACAGACAGTATGGCTCTGATACCAAGCCTGTGGCGTACCCGGTTTTAAGGCCGGATAAGCCCTTGTGTTTACGGTACCGGTCCCTGGATCAGTAGCCGATACCACAAGTTAACCTGTGTATCAAAATCATACACGCACTTATTAGAATAGAATACGTAATCCGATCTTCAAGATCGAAAAAACTATACCTCTAGCCCAACGGCTAGAAATCTTGCAGCGGAAAATCGAGCGGTGATGAGCCCATCAATATGCCGTTCCCAACAGGCAACTGACTGGGGGTTCGCCCTAGTTATCGCGGATACTGTCGTTGCTTTCGAACTGTCGACCTTCTGTCTGGCCAAATCAACAAGCCAAGTGAGTACATTGAATGTACTCGCAAGCACTCCGCCAGGGAGTTTATCACAGATATATGCATGCAAGGGAATTATCAAGAAATTCACTCTATCCTAGGTTTCATATTATGCGAGAAAGTAAGTTTGCATTTGAAATATATGTAAATAGATATAAAAGCAATTTTAGCAAAACATCTCGACGCATCGAGATAAGGTACCTGCTTGAATCACTCTACCCGCTACAACGGGGAGATCATCTCTGTGCTTTCCGCTACAACGGCAAAGCATGGTATTCGCCCGGTTCCTCAGGGAGACACAGCTCACCTCGTACTTACGGGGACACCAACGAAAACACGACAATCGCCCGGTTCCTCAGGGAGACACAGCTCACCTCGTACTTACGGGGATACCAACGACAATCACCCGGTTCCTCAGGGAGACACAGCTCACCTCGTACTTACGGGGATTCTAGGGTTTGCCCGAGTCCACGGGGAAATCCCTTCTTCACTCATTCTGCCACGACGGGCATTCTCAAGTCACCCTGCGAACACGGCGGATCGCGTCCTTAAACCCATAATACATTTTTGACTTTGAAAGTCAGTCTACGTGAGTGTGGCCCGACCAAGTTCGTCCATGACCGCGGACACGGCTATTCGAATAGTTTTAAACCCTCTGCAGAGGTGGTACGGCTTTACCCACACGATGTAGTTCACCCTTGGCATACTGCGCGTCGCATGCTACCAGAGCTAGTACAACGAGACCCTTCGCCGGTGTGAACCCAGCCATGAACCCGCCAGAAGGACATGTCCCAAACCTAGCTTGAGTCAGTATCATCGCTTGCAAGGAGGTTGGTGTTCCAACTTTGTGGCGAACAATGCCTCGCTAAACTGCTGTATTTGTTCTCTACAGGGGTTAAACTACCCCGTCTGCACTCTACTAGCTGCCCACGGGTTCATGCTAGTTCAGGCCGGGTACTATGTCAAGTCCTTCCCACAAAGGACATGTGGACGTACGGTAAGACTTGGCCAAACGGCACTTAAGATCGGTCCTTAGGTGATCCGAGAGGGACTCCACACCATTCCCGTAAACGGGCAGCGAGAACCACGACGGGCCTTACCTCGCTCTTTAACAAACTCCCTGCTTCCACCCTTCATTACCGACCCGGATCAAAATCTTCTCCATTTTCAGCTTGGTTTCGCAAACCATTACGGTAAAACATACCAACCCATGGCTATGCTACCTTCATACACCTCTGGACATGACGGTCCGTTTCTCAAAAGTTCACCACATGAAATATGGTGTGTATTACTTTTCCTTTTTAAAACCCTAATTTCACTACGGCAGGGCTAAGCAGGTATATATGTGTATATAATCTACCTTAAGTTTTCCGATAGTATTTTTGGAATACATAGTCCTTAGGGCTACAAGGGTTTCGGGGTCGGACTAGGGTTTTCTAAACATTGACATAACTATGCTACATAAAATAACGATAATAAAAACATAGCATGCTTGTTTCGTAAACAACATAACATTTCATAATCTTGGGATTTCAACATGATCAAGGGCGGAGAGCTTGCCTGGCGTTATCGGCCGAGTCGATCGCAAACTTGATACGACAAACATCGGGAATCCTGCGCGTGAGGTACCGCCGCGTCGCAACTACACGTCGAGAAAACAGCGAATCACTAACGGTGCGAGGGAGAACTAGTTAAGAACCAACATACACTCAAACAACACTTAGAACCATGCATTGCTCTTAGAGGGTGCTAGGGTTTTCAAAATGTTGCGATGGATTTAATAACACATGAGGTAAGAGCTTTTACGTATAAGAAAACTAGGGTTTACATGATTAGGATCACATTAGCTTTTATAAGCTGTTAGCTTTCATATAAGGGTTGGGTTCCGAGGACATTATTTATGCTTCAAAGTTTTAGAAATCTCTATAAACTTGTTAAAGCAAGATTTAAAATGACCTACGTGCACATACATATGCATGCATGCATATAATAGCTGACTCACAATCATTAGGTTTTCAAAACCATCATCGCTATTATGGTGTAAAAGACTTCTAAAATAAGGGTATACTGAACTAACATGGCATGATAGGTTTAAATGCGTCAAGGGATTAACCAAGTTTAAAACTATGCTAAAGGAATAGACATAACATGCTTATATATGAATTGATTAGGAGTAAGGCAACTGCGGTAGGACTTTGCCGCGACAGGAGAAAGGAGCTGCGGCAGGGGAAAGAGGCTGCCGCGGTGAAGGAAGGGCTTGCCACGATGAGGAACAGCTTTGCCGCGGCGGGGCATAGCTTTGCCGCGGCGGGGATAGCTTGCCGCGGCGGGGTGAGAGGGCAGCGGTAGTTGCCGCACGTTGCCATGGCAGAGAAAACAGCAGCGCGGGGCTGCAGAGGTAGCTACCATGGGCTGCCGCGGTGGGAAAAATGCTGCCGCGGTAGGAGATGGGCAGCTGCGGCAGGGTTGTGGGCTGCCACGGCAGGAGATTTGGCTGCAATGTTTTGCCACGGTAGGAGCTGGGCGACAGTAGCAGTAGCTTGCCGCGGCAGAAAAATGGTGGCAGCGGGGTTTCCACGGTACTGCCGCAGCAGTGGAGAGGTTGCCGCGGCAGAGGCAAGGGAGCGACGGCAGCAGCAGTAAGCTGCCGTGGCAGGGGCAATGCAGTTGTGGTAGGAGAGAAGCTACCGCGGCAAGGAAAAAGGAGTGGCCGCAGAGCTTTGCCGCGGCATGAAAAAGGTGGCAATGGCCATGGCTAGGCAGCAGCTGCGGTAGGGCATGGCAGCTGCGGCGGGAGCGTGGCAGCTGCGGCAGGGGCGTTGCACGGTACTGCCGCAGTGCTGCCACGACGAGGAAATGCTTGCCGCAGTGGGAGGAGAGACTGCCGCGGGGCTGCTACGGCAAGGGAAAGGCAGCTGCGGCAAGGCAAGGAAACTGCGGCAGGGGTAAGGCAGAGGGCAAGGCAGCTGCGGCAGGGCTTTGCCACGGTGGGAGCAAGTGGTAGCGGGGCTGCCGTGAGCTGCCGCGATGAAGGAAGTGTCTGCCGCGGCGGGAGGAAGGAAGGGTGGCAGCTTGCCGCGGCAACAGCCTTGAGCTGCTGTGGCAAGGGGGGGGTGGCCGTGGCAAGGTAAAAAGACAGTGACAGAAAAGGTGACAGTGGTTTGGGAGCTTGCCGGAGTTGAGGGAGGCGCTAGAAGCCCGTTAGCTGAGCTCGAGGGGTACTTGCTGAGACAGCCCGGTTGTAGGAGCTGGGGCAGCCGCGCGGCAGCTCAGTTGCTTGGTGCGTGGCACTGGGGAAGGAGATGGAGCTTGCTGAGCAGCTGGGGAAAGGTTATGGAGAAAACTGTTGAAACTCGGTGACCAAGGGATGCGGGAGGTGGTGCGGCTGCCATGGGGAGGAGCTGCGCGGTTGATGAGAAGAGGGAGAGCTCGGGCAGGCGCTGGAGGGAGAGGAAGGCAGCTCGGCCAGTCAAAAAGCTGAGAAAAGGAAGAGGATTTGGAGCTGCTCATGTTGCAAACCAGGTGAGCTTGGAATGAAATGGTGAAGAGAAGTAGGTGGAGTTTCTCGGGTGAGCTTGCTTGTGCTATTTGGGAGCTCGAAAATGGAGGGAAGAAACAGCAGAGCCATAGCTCTCGGGTAGGAACTTGTAGAGGAAGGGGGAGAGGGCAAGAAATGAGGTTGGAGCTCGGTTGAGCTGAGTGAGGGCAGCTCGGTTGATGGAAGAGAGAAAGGTGAGAAAGAAAAGGGCCTTGGCTACTGGAACTAAAGAAGGAGAGTGGCAGTTGGCTGGTGGTGTGACTGCTGCTGCTGGGTGCATGCAAAAAAGGTGCGCATGCAGCTTGAGTGAGAGAAAGGGGGCATGGACACAAGGGAAGGGAGCAGTTGACTTGGGGTAGGTGCTGGTGTTAAAAGAAGGCATAAGACAGCACATGCATGGCAGGGAAAAAGAAAGAGCTGCTGCTGTGGTGGTGTGGCATGAGGTGTAGTGAGAAACATGGGAGCAAGAAAAAAAAGTGGCAGCAGAGAAGTGGGGCTGCGGCAGGAAGAAAAGGACCTGCTGGTTGCTGTGCTTGGCTGCTAGGGTGGTGTGGCAGAAAACGAATTGGAGAGCAGGTGCTAGCAAGGAGTAAATGGAGAGTCAATGGGTTGCTCACTGATGCTGTTGTGGTAGGGAAATTGGTCAGTGCTGTTTGGGGAAGAGTAGGGGAACAAGAAACTTATTTTGAGGGGAAAGGTGAGCACTGTCCTGCTGCTGAGAAAGCGTAAGCAAAATTGTGTATGCAATAAAGAGGAGGGAGAGAGTTAGGAGAGGATGCCAAGTCACAGCCTGCTCTGAGGATTAGGAAGGGAGGAAAGAAACACGGTGCTGGTGTTAAAAAGCATTCGGGCAGCACAGGTTTGGCAGGAGTAAAGGGGCTGCCAGGAGATGGCAGAGATGTTCGGAGTGTCTCTACTGAATTATTTGGTAGCTCAGCCGAGTGGTGGAGCGAGGGATAGAGAGGAAGCTTTGAGACCTATAGCAAGTATGGCCCTCGAATTGAGTCGGAGTCAAAAGCTTGGATGTTTAGTGTTATGGGTTAGGTTTAGGTTTAAATTGTTACTAGGAGAGAGAAAAGGTGGCATAGATCCCGGGAAGGATACTACCCATATACATGCGCAAGGATTGACATAATGCTCGTGTGCGAGTGACGGGTAAGTATGGCGAACGGTAAAGAGGGTGTTGACTATGGTAAGAAGATGAATGGTTAAATGGTTATTTGGTAGAAATTTAACGGGGCGGATATTTATTCCCCGGCATGGTAACATGGTAGAGTTGAAAAGTTATTGGCATGTCATATGGCAAAGAGGAAGAGAGAAATCGTAGTGGCTATGGTTTTACCGAGAGTTAAATAATTTAGGTTGTGAAGTGTATGTGTATACATACACTTGGAATTCAGCATTTATAGGGTTTGTATGTGGATGGAACGGGCATGCGATATTACAGTGAGTTGGAGCTTGAATGATATCACTGATATATCCATATATACGAATGAGATTGTAGCAGAGTCAAACGAATTAGGGTTTTGTTCCGTCACCTGGGAAAAAGGGGTAGAGTTTGCATATGTGCGTTATACCGGAAAGCAGTATATAGGTGCATATACTCATGATAGGACATGTCGAAATAGATGGTAGAATTTCAAGTCATTCGGAGAAGATTCAAGATGAGTATATGTTTCAATTTCGCAGAAGTACCGTGTGGGCACTTTGCGGCAAATGTGGTTTAGGTTGCACCGGCTATACAGAAAGGGAAGGGATGCCGAGGGTGTATTCGTGGCGAGATTTCAAGGTGTTTAGCCGCGTAAGAGGACAAGGGTAGAACAGGGTTTGAGAACATTGCCGAACAGGTCTCCGACAAAGCAGAGATCAAGGGAGCAGGAACAGGGGGAAAGGATTTTGGTTGCCTTGCTTTAGGGTTACCAGAAGCATGTTTTGATTAACATTTTTACTATGGTGTAATTTAACTGATATCATTAGTAAAAAGTTTTGTTGGCCCTGATTTTTGAGTTTCGGAAAATTAGGGTGTTACACTTATGCAGTGACTTAGGTGGTTGAGAAAATAGACTCCCATGTATACCCTAGTTGTGAGCAGATCCATCAAAAGACAGATACTTGAAGATGAGAAGAAATGCGTGTTACACATATGCTACTGAAAGGAGAGCTATAGAAATTTGAGGTGTGATAATAGTATGAGATTTTCTAAGCTGCTTCTGAGTATTCAGTCAAGCAGGATATTGAGAAAACAGTGACACTGACAACAACTGCATGTCTATTGCTGGTACCATAGCACACACCATGATGGAAATGAGAGGAAAGACATGAAGAAGAACATCAATGCAGATGGGAAAAGCAGCAAAGGGACAGCTTAATGAGGGGAACAGATAATATTACTCAGGAAACTCCCAGGAGAATGTAGATCCGGTTGCTGACTGTTGCTTCGATCTGCAGCTTATGGGAAATAGCCAACGTGAGGAGTTCCGAAGTTGCCTCCTGTGCGGCTCAAGTCCGAGGACAAGCTTGTTAATATGAACTGGGAGGAAAAGATCGATCATCATGGATCTGGAGCCAAGCACCGGATGAAGGCCAGCGGTGGAGGCGAGGGGAGGAAGGACGCCTATATCTCCTCCTCCTGGAAGTCGTCGTGGTCGGGCTGGCACTCGAGGTGGTTCTACTGCCAGCCTCCACCCTCCTCCAAGATCCACTACCATGGCCTGGCCCCCTTCCCGAATAAGAGCTGGTCGGAGGCACTGAAGGAGACCAAGTGGCTCAAGGCCTTCGTTAGCGACATTACCGCCCTGGTTGTACCTCGTTGGCATGGGACGTCGCAAAGGGCTTCCTTCGGCGTCGGATCAGCCCTCTTCGGTCGAACGTTACACCTGTTTGGGTAATCCCGGAGGGCAAAGATTAGACAAGGGATTTCGACACAGGTGAGTGTCTGAACCCTTCCGTGTCGTTCTAGTTAGAAAACTTCTGTCTTCTCACTCGTTAGATTTCTATTGATTGTGTAGATCTTTCACTCGAGGAGCTTCAGAATAGGTTGAACAACCTATTCGAGCAATCTCCTCAGGACGGGCGGACTGACGTGCCCTTACCGATCCTGAAGTTCAGCTCCAACAACAAAAGGAGATCTTTTCGGTGAGTTAACTGTCTGCATTGTCTAGTCATGGTTCATCCGAATAGCACAACTAATGCTATCCGGGTCTTCCTTTGTAGCGAGTAGCCCGCGGGGCTCCCGATTCGGAGGCTGAGTGGGCTGGTGCCCCCCTTCAAGACGAAGACGTCGAAGTCCTCGGTGTGACCACTCCGACCCTTGAGACAAGGGTCGAAGGTCCATCTGAGGCTAAGGCGGCGGTGGAGACCATCCGAGTGAAGTCTCCTACTCGGTCTCCTCCTCCGCTGAACCCCCAACCTCAGGTACGACTTCGTGCTTAACTAGCTTTCTCCCTTGATCTTTCCATGCCCTAGGATGACGGGAGTAAGTTGTCGGAACACAGGACACGAGCGACCCCCGCCCGGAGGAGCCGGTGTCTTCCGCCGTGCCTACTCGCACGGTGGAGGACGCATCGGTCGTGGGCCCTCCAACGGATAAGGGGAAGTCACCGCTGGTCTCTAAGCGGAGCTCAGAGGTGCCAGTGATAGGGATCTCACCCCCGGCGAAGCACCAACGGTAAGTCTTCTTTTTGGTCCTCTTTACAATTCTCCTTTCTCTTCTTCGTGAAGGCTAATAGGCTACTTTCTTCGACTAGGTTGACTATCCGTCCGACCGGGGCTACGACTAAGGCCGCTGCAGAGAAGCAGCCCCTAGCGATGAGGCCAGCGCAGTCCCTGGCTGAACAGGCTAAGCTCCCAGTGTTGGATGCGTCGGTGCCAGAGAACACCGACTTGTACTCTCTGCTACAGGTAATCCAAGGAGTTAGTAATCAAAAAAGATAACGTACTCAGTACTGACCTCACAATAAAGAGCTCCCCTCAGGAAGATGTACTCATGCACTGGTATGCGTAGTGCGTTGCTACCATAAACTTGGCTAGAGTTGGGCGCCCTAAGATGGCATTGTATGCCGTTTTGAAGTTGACTACGTCGAACATAATCTTTTCTGTTCAGAAGTTCTCCGGTGTCCTGAAGGTAGTAGGTAGTGTGACTTGCCCGATCGGCGTAGCCGACGAGCCTGAGACGATACTGTGGAAAGCCTGTGTCACCATCTGAACTGATGACCGTGGTACTTGCATTGCATCGAAGGCTTTTGTGAATGGGATGTTGAGGGAGCTCCCTTCGTCTATGAGCACTCGGGTCACTCGGCAGTTGTTGATCGTTAGTTCGACCACGATCGGGTATCGTCCTGGTCGAATACAGTTTTCGGGGCAGTCAGTTTGGTCGAAAGTGATCATGACCTCTGACCACTTGACTACCCGAGGGGCTCACAGTATACTCACGAGAACTTCTCGGGCAATCGCCTTATATTGCCTCTTCGACTCGTAGGAAGCCGAGCCCCCGAATATATGCTCGATCGCTCTGACATGCCCCTGGAATGGTTCAAGTGCGGAGTCATTGTCGGAAGTCGTGTCCCGACTGTTGTTTGCAACCTGCAGGCTCTCCCCGCGGAACTTCTCTCTTTCTTCCTTGAGGTATTTCTTGAAGATGCGGCACTGACGGAGATCATGCGAATCGGTCTGGTGGAAGTTGCATCAGAGTTTTCCAGTTTTATCGGAGGAAGTCGTCTGTTTATTCTTGGTGCGCGGTCGTCAGGTACGCTTCTCGGGAAGATCGGCCAATACTTCATCGGTTTTATATCTCTTCTCCCTGTTCCCTCCGGAGGAGTTTTTTCTTACGCTTTGTCTTCGTTAAGTCGTCTCTAGTCCGAAAGGGAGACCTAGGCAACCTGTTCTGTTGCTGCTTGATGTAATCTAGGGTTTCCTCAGCACAGGCGGCCTTTTCAGCTAGGTCTATCAGCTGTGCCATTGTCTTTGGAGGATGCATGATCAGGTCGTGTGTGCACATCTCGTTCCTGCTGCCTCGAACAAAGACGCGGATGACGTCCGAGTTTGTTACTTCAGGAATAGTGTTGCGAACAGCACTAAACCGCTTGGTGAACTCTCGGAGGGTCTTGTCTGGGCGTTGGATGACTAGGAACAAGTCGTCGACCCGGCCGGGACACGTGAATATACCTTGGAAGTTTCCGAGAAGCATGTCGCAAAGCTGTCCCCAGGAGCAGATCGTTCCTGGGGGTAGGTTCATCAACCAGGTCCTGGCTGCTCCTCTGAGAGCGGTCGGGAGGTAGTTGGCCATGACCTTCTCGTTCCCGCCCGCAGCCTCGATTGTCGTAGTGTAGATTTGCAGGAACTCTGTAGGGTTCGTAGTGCCATCGTACGACTTTAGGGCCCCGGGCTTGAAGCGAGATGGCCAACGCATATGTCGGAGCTCCTGGGACAACGCTTGGCATCCGTTGATGGTTCTCTGATAAGGTGCGTTCTCACCGCTGTTCGGGGTCGGAGATTGTCCCCGGCTGTTAGCGTGGTGCCTGTGGTCTCTTTGGGGAGGAGATTGCTCTCGATGGAGTCTTTGGGATCGGCGCTCGTTGAGCGTGTCGCGAAGGTCGATATGCTATTCCTCCTGGCGAGACCTGTTCTTAGGATGTCATCCTTCTCCGTCCGCTTCTTCTTGTCGGAGAGGGGTCTTCCCTCGGTTGGAGCTGTGTGTCATCGACTGGAGTCGAGAAGACTCGGCTTGGGCTTGGGTCTGCTGTAGTTCAGCCCCCAGCCGTTGTAGCCATTGTATTCCATCGGGTGTCATCAGATCTGCCGCCGGTGGTCGTGACAGCAGATTGTGCACCTTGGCGAGTCTTCGAGCAATTCGGGATACATATACCTCTGTTCCATGAGGGGTTCCGTTTGCCGCCGGCATATTCCCGTCCCCGCGGGGAGTAGCTGTCGAGCTTCGATGTTGTGAGCCCCCAGCTGATCCGGGTCCTCGAGATCTTCCCGACCGTCATGGATCGCGAGAACCACTCGAGGATCTGGACTAGATGAGGTGTAGTTCCACTTCATCGTGTCTTCCTCATCGAGAGGGATACTGTGATCGGGATCTTGATCGTTTGGGCGATCAGAGGTTGCAGGCGATAGTCCGGACATCAGGCTGGTCGCTCCTACCTGAGAATCGTCGGTTAGCACCAACGTTCCTCCGAAGGCCCTGGCGCACTCGGTCCTGAAGTGATCAGCTTTGCAATCCGAGTACTCGCCAGAGGCTTATTCTCCAAGATCTACGCGGTCGGTCGCCGGGTATAGTTCTATCTGGCCGAAGTTGTCGTAGAGGCCCAGATCTGAGTACCCGGTACATCATGTGAGAGCGATCGGATCCCCCGCCGAACCTGCTTCTTCTTCCTTGGGTCGAATCGAGGAGGGTCGTGCAGTCGGCATCATGGGCTGATCGCGACTAGTTGCACATCTTGCCAACTTTGGTACTTCCTTGATGGCTTAAGCCGGAGAGATCCCCACGGTCGGCGCCATATGTCGACGATTGGTAAACCGCCGATCTTACGGTAGTCGTAAGACAGAGATACTTGTTGTTGGGTAGGGACCCCTAGGGCACAAGACCAAGAGATTTGACGATAAGAAAACGTCCTTTTTATACAGGTTCGGGCCTCCATCAGGATAACAACCCTACGTCATGTTCATATATATTGATCAGAGAGTATCTTACAAAGAATGTGTGTGTTAGTGGCTATCCTAGACCTAATCGGAGGCTTCTTCGACTAGTTCCGCGGGGCTTGACTCCTTCGAGGCGGCGGGTCTTCTCGTGGGAATCGCTAGGGCTTATGGATGGCTTCAGGCTTCTTGGAACTTGTGAGACCTCTAATCCTTATGAGACCTCTCCTCCCCTATGGGATTACTGATCCTTTTATAGGGGACTCCCCGAGTCGTACCGGACATGGACATATGCCTGAGTAGTCTCCTGGGGATCCTTACCGGATATGTATTCTGATTCCGATAGTCCAGGAAATCGTATACGGATACCTCTTCGTATACGGGATACTATACTATTCATCGTCACCCCCAAACTCAACGTAATTCCTTGAACACCAAACAACTAGAACATTATCCTTAATCTTCGTTTCTTCGAGCCATCTTTTGTTTGAACTTTTTAGGGTTTGTCAACGCTGGTTTTAATACTACTTTTGAGACTAAACATCTAATCACATTTGATGCGCAGATTAGTCCCTTAAACGGTTTGTCATTAATCATCAAAGCCCACTTAGGGAACCAAGATGCAGGGGAGTTGTGATTGTGGATATATTGCTTCCCTAGGTTTCAGATGATGAATATGTTGCCGTAGAGTGTGTCGTTAGAGTTGAATTTTAGGTTGCATGAATTCAATGTTCAAGTTGTATATCAAAAGTTTCAAAGCTTCCAACTTCCGAACGAAACCTCCGAACTTTGTGGATTCAGGGACCGCATATGTGTCCTAACCTCAGCTATACAGATTTATGAATTTGAGTTTGGTCAATTTGTTGCATCGACTAACTTGGGTCAAGTGAAAATCTTGTGCTCGCGACGCTTTGGTCTATGGTGTGCAGGTGCGAGTTGAGCGTGGCGATGATTCGGTCACATGGGACCGGCATGAAGCTTGTAGGGCTGAGATGTGGTCAAAGAGGTGGCGATGACATTGTGCGGCTTTAAAGTATGTACATGAAGGATAAGAAAGTGGTTGAAGCCAAGTTGTGAAGACCAAGTTTAGTCTAGACGGCGTCTTGTGAGAAGCATCAAATCCACCAAGAAGCTCTTCAAGAAACCACGACAGAGATTCCCGAGGAAGCGGTTTAGGCATTGCTTGGCGTGGAAGAAAAATCGGAGAGTGGCTAAACTAGTTAGAAGTTTTGAGATGTGTGCTAGCTAGGTTAGGCCAATAGAGCATGACACCCAAGAGTAGAAGAGGGGATTGTCCATCCCCACTATAAATAGAGGGTGAGGGGTGCTTATCCCCTCAAGTCTTTTGAGAGAAAAACTTTTTGAGATAGCTGCACTAGAGAGTGTTTTGGCCTAGTATGAGAGACTTGTAAACACAAGAAAAACCAAGAAAATCAATACAAAAAGAGTTCCAAGAAAAGCCTATGTGTTCTTGAGATTTTCCCTGACTCTTTCTTTGGATTTTCGTCTCTCTGTCATTTTCTCATGGATTCATCCTTGGTATGGCGTGTAAGTGATCGGGAGATCATCTTTATACTGACTCCATCCAAGCATACCCAAGGATTCATCTTTCTCTTTTCTCTACTTTGAGTTTTTTTGGAGAAAAGGCAAGTTTTTTAGATTTTGAAATTAATCTTTACAACATCTATGATACAATGATTTAAGGGATGGATTAGGTTGCTATGGTGTGTGAGAGGACTCCATATTGATTTCATATCAAGGCTCCTCATAAGCACCTTGAAATCAATGATTTGCATTTCATCCAATCTTTAGGGCTAATTTGAGAGATTAGAAAAAGATGGGTCTCTGAAGGATATTTATTGAGATCTACCTTCAATCTAGCATCACAAGATCCCTCTCTAACCCCATGCAAATTTTCATCAAGATTGAATGGACGGATTTTGAATTCTTGTGATTTTTCTCATGTCTTTAGACATGCTAGGTTTTCGTGCAGCTAGTAGTAAATCAAGAATTACTCTTAGCACAGATAATCTTTTGATATGATTCCAATTGGAATAGCTCTGTAATCTCCTTGTCTGCTACTTTGAAATTTTTTACTCAATTCCACTAAGTATATCAAAATCTGCGTGAGTTTCTTTGAGCAATAATCAGTTCGTTTTTGGAAACTCGGACACTCCGAGATTTGACCAGAGACTTCAAGTTTTCTATCAGTTCTCTTGAGATTGAATTTGTAGAGTATCCGAGATTTTCTTGGAGACTCTGAGATTGTTCTCTGTTCTCTTTGGATTTGATTTGTGAACACTTCAAAATTTTCTCAGAGACTCTAGGATTTTCCTGGAAGCTCCGAGATTGTTCTCTGTCCTCTTTGGATCTGATTTCTGAACACTCTAAGATTTTCTCAAAGACTCTGGGATTTTTTTCAAAGGTTCCGAGATTGTTCTCTATCCTCTTTAAATTGGATTTCTTAACATTTCGAGATTTTTTCAGAGACTCCAGGATCTTTCCAGAGACTTCGAGATTGCTATCTCCTGAGTAGGATTTCCATCGGAGATCATTCTAATTTGAACATTTTCTTCCGCTACACTGTTAAGATTTTGCACTCTAGTTTTTTATGGCTCTAGCGCAAAGTTTTGAACAATAACTTTTGAGTGTTCAATATTCACACGCCCCTCTATCGGAAGCCACCGATCAAACAAGTGGTATTAGAGCCTAGTCTCGCTTGTCTATAAGCTTTGACCGGCTTTGCAACCCATGGCTTCTCATGGGTACTCAAATCATCCTCCTATCTTCAATGGGTGATTGGGATTTTTGGAAAAAACAAATGAAACTTTTTATCCAATTGGAAGGGCTTGCTATTTGGAAAATCACTTAGCATGAGGGGTTCGACCAAGTCAAGATTGCTAGAGTGGATAAATACAAAGTTGAATACAATCGTTTTGAGCAACGCCCTGATAAAACAATTTGTAAACTCTTTGAGAGATTTGAAAGGATTGTGAACAAACTTAGAAGTGTGGGGGCAACTCGGAGATGGCAAGACATGTGTTGAACACCTTAGAGCCCGCTTATGAAGTACGGAAGATAGCCATTCAGGAGTCCGTGAATCTTGCCACCCTCACTCTTGATCTCTTGTTTTCCAAGCTCTCAACTCATGAAATAACTTCAGATAACCGAAGTGGCACTAAGTCCAAGAACTTAGCCTTAATCCGAAACACCTCCTCGGTTCCATCAGGAATGGTGTCCCCCAGTGTCAACTCCGACACTTGCGTGATTTCTTTTTCTCGTGATTTGTCTTTGGCAGCTCTTTCTTCTCTTTCAAATGCTCAACTTGAATCTTTTTCGGAGGAAGAGCTAGTCTTATTTGCAAAGCGTTTTGTGAGGGCTTACAAGAATGTTTGAAACAAGAGAAGGAATATGGCTGATTTCATATGCTATGGATGTGGTGAGAAAGGCCACATTCGATCCAAGTGTCCCCATTCCAAGGAGAAGAATCACTTTGCTAACAAATTTCAGGGTTACAAGAAGAAGAACTTTGGATCCAATTCCAAGATGCAAGTGGTGGAGAAGAATTTCGCTAGGCTCTCGAGGCTTTCGAAGATGGTGACTTGAGCACCAATTCTTGTTCAACTTCCTCTTCAAGCTAGGATGAACCAGAGTTGCCCAAGCACTAGAAGAAAGACAAGAAGAAGGTAGAGCATGGCTTCACAGGTATGTGCTTCATGGCTCGAGATAAAAAGGAGAGCGAGGATGTCCTTGAGAGCGAGACGATCTTGAAAATTTATACTCATAAACAACGAAGCATAACAGAGGACTACGAATAATTGGAGCATGAGGGGAGTTGCACAGCAACCAGGGGTAGAGAGAGGTGGCAGAGCCTCCCACCTGGCTCTGTCGCCTGGCCACTCTATGCCAGTGGTGGCTCCTGGCTTCTTACAATAGCTTATGTGCCTTACATAGATTGTGGATATGAATTTTCCATAATTCATTAGGCATTTCAAAACATCACAAAAATAATATAGAGGTTATTGCAGCGTAAGTAATACAATTATAAGCAACAGAACTTGATCCTATTTATTCAAAGCTAAAAACTAAGACTCAACCGAAAATGAAAAGACTCTAAACTTTCAGGTTTCCTCCCGTTAAGTGCTTTAGTTTAAGTCAATAATTTGACCTTTTACCTTAGAGACTTAGGTATTTTCTCCTTTAAAATATCATTTCTTTCAACATTGGTGGAGAGCATCTCCAAGAAAAAAGGTCTAAGACGTACCATCTTCCTATGCATTGGCATTTTGTGTACAAGTGAATTCATGCACATTAAAGCAATACATCAATGCAAGGTGTTTAGTAGAGAGATCACAAAAACCAGTAATTGCAAAGTATTCTTATTCCCTAAATAACTTATGGTTATAATTTTCTTCTTGATCATATTTATATGGCAAAGACAAACTCAACTTCATGACTTTCATTCATAGCACCAATAACTATTTTTTATTCTCATCAATATCATTCATAGCATCATCACAAGCATTCAAAGTAGCATCATTAATAGTAACAATTTCATTTGTAGCAATTCTGGTAGTGGTAATATTGCTTTGCATAGCGGCTATAGCCTCTCATCATGACTCATTACCAAAGGATTATCACAAAAATTTCTCCACTATAGAGATAAATAGGATAGTCCCACTTATAGGCCTCATCATGCAAATAATAATAGATATTGCATGTTTGAAACCAACTAATATAATCAATTATCTTAAGTCCATTCATAAATAATAAGTTCTTCTATTTGTTCACTGATATCCTTATCATGGTGTAATCTATTATAATATGCAATCATATAATCATCATGGTTCTTACATCGGATATCAAAGTGTTAATCAATATTTCAAACATTTCTAACCATTCTTCTAGTTTCTTACCCATGTCCAAAGAAGACTAATATTTTTGTGTTTTCTTTAGAAGCAAAAGTGAAAAAAAATCAACAACTAGAGAGCACACTAGGCCACATTAAAAGAAGTAGCAACTAATCTTTTTTCAAATAAAACCACATAGACTAGCAAGCAGAAACTACTAGCAACCTAGATAGCAATGCAACAAAAAATAAAAAACTACTACTAAAAATGTGATAACAAATATGAGAGAGAATCAATGTTGCTTCATTGGCAATGGCGCTAGAAAATAGTTTCAAGTGTAGGGGATCAATTGTAGTAATTTGCACTGAGAAAGGATATCGAACCCATAGAGAAGCATCAATTGGAATACTTGGTTCAGATTTAGAAACACATTAAAGAAAATAAAATGTGAGAGTTGAGATACAAGGCTACATTTCTCAAATACCATGCAACTCAATGATGCAGTGAGGGAATTAAACATGCAATTACTAGAGTTTAGGATGCAATCTCTATTTTTGGAATAAATAAAAATAATAAGCTATCCATATCTAAAAGTGCCAATGGAGGTGAAAGTGCATCTAGGCCCCTTAATCGGGTTTGATGATTGACGACAAACGATTAAGAGACTAACAGGTTTAACGAGTTTATAAACAGAGATTAGTCTCAGAGAAAAGGCTCAAAGGACATCGGCAACTCCTAAAAAGAGAAAAGGTGGCGGCTTCGGAATCTCTACCTCACATAAAGTATTTCGCATTTATTTGAGTAGTAGGAAAGCCGTACTATTAAGAAGGGTGCGTCGTAGAAGCAATTAGTTGACCTTAGTGCTCAGACATCATTGAACTTTATTTCAAAAGAGCAAATCATTCTCCACGAACACAAAAATGAGTTTTAAATTTGCTACATCGAAAGTTCTGGTTTGTGTACCGGATGTTCCGGTTCCACCGGAAGGTCCGAAGTAGCCCTTGTTTTAAAGGCTTTGGAAAAACCAGAAGTTCCGGGCCAACGTTTGTTTGAAGTGTTCTAGAAAAACCGGAAGTTCCGGTCTCTGGATCGGAAGTTCCAATTGGGCCAGAAGTTCCGGTTCAGCCTGTGTTTTAACCGTTCTGGAAAAATCCGAAGTTTCAATTTTTGTATCGGAAGTTCCGATATGTCTGTGAGTTGTACAGCGAGGGAAAAATAGCCGTTTGATTTGAACACATCGGAAGTTCCGATGTGGGTGTTTTCAGTGCAAAACGGCTAGTTTTTGAGGGGTGCTATATATAGCCCCCAACCCCCTTTCCTCAAAAAAAACATTTTTGCAAATCATTTTCCTAGACACTCAAGAGCTCTTACTTCTATTCTCTCAAGCTCCCAAGCCACCCTTTGTGAGAGAAATGAAAAGAAGTGAGATTTAAGAATTTGAGTGGAAAAAGGTCAAGATCTCTTTGAGCACTAGGTTCACCTCCTTGCGACTTCAACGCACTTGTTGCTCTTGGAGGTTGAGGACTCCTAGACGGTTAGGAGTCGCTCACGAGCTCCCAATCCATGTGGTGAGCCGTGGGAAGTTTGTGAAGGCCGGGATTTGCCTTCACGAGGAAAGAATCACCAAGAAGAAGTCGAGGAGGCTCTGGAGAGTCCTCGAGGGATAAAAGCTTGAGAGGAAGCTGGCTCTTGATCACGTGTGATCGAGCTCCCCAAACGGAGACATAGGATCCCCTCAAGGATTCGAACTTCGGCAACACATTTCTTGTCCCTTTTACATACCGTATCTCTTTTGCAAGTATTTATCATATTGTTTATATTGATCTTGCTAGTAGTCTTGCTTTCATATCATACTATTGTTGCTCTTGCTAGTTAATCATATTAAGTTCTGCACATATTGCAAGAGTAGTTTAAAATTTATTAAAATTTGAAGCGGCCTATTCACCCCTCCCCTCTAGGCCGACATCTTGATCCTTCAGGGGGTGTTCGAGTGGTGGAAAGTGAGGCATGGGGTACGTAGGTGCACTAGTAGAAATTCTCATGTAATAAACAGGGATTATATGACATATAAAGTACCACTATGAATTTACAAGAATTAATATGTAAGGCTAATATTACTAGCAATGGATAGATCAATCCACCATTTATCCAACTATCTTTTAGGCGTGCATTAAGGCATGAGTTGGAACAATACTAATAAATTCGCTAATGAAATACAAGATAATTCCACACATTTTACTGCTTTACCCTATCCCCCATGCTTCCTACTCATGCATTGCTAAGTATCATGCATGACCAATTCACACAACACAAACAAGTAATCTGTCGACGATCGGTAAACCGCCGATCTTACGGTATTCGTGGAACAGTGATACTTGGGGGATAGGGACCTCTAGGGCACAAGGCCAAGAGATCTGACGGCAAGGAAAACACTCTTTTTATACAGGTTCGGGCCTCCCTCAGGATAATAACCCTACGTCCTGTTTGTACATATTGATTAGAGAATGTCTTTACAAGGGATGTATATGTCAGTGGCTACTCTAGGCCTAATCGGAGACTACAACGACTAGTTCCACTGGTCTCGATTCCTCCGAGGCGGGGGGTCTTCTCGTGGGAATCGCTGGGATCTCTCTTCCTTCTAAAGCCTGTTGGATCTAACTTTCTCCTCCTCTCCCCTATAGGATTGCTAATCCTTTTATAGGGGGCTCCTCAAGCCGTATCGGACCTGGACTTATGCCCGAGTAGAACTCTGGCTTCCTTAAACCGTCGGGATTGACTTCCTAGTTTAAGGGATGTCTTTCCTCCTTACGGAGGGCTACCTTATCTCCTGGGATCCTTACCAGACACGTATTGTACTCCGCTAACCCAGGGAATCGTATACGGATACTTTCTCATATACGAGATACTGTACTACACATTGTCAAGGCCCCCATCAGTACGTGAAGTGAAGTCATGACTGTTCTGTAGGAAATCTGCCCTTGTCGGGAAACATCTCCGAGTAGGGGAAACCGAGTACTTTATTGATAAGATTCCCGAGTAGGAACAACAGTGCAGGGCTACCGCGGTACTGCCGCAGTAAGGGAGGGGTTGCCGCGGCGGGGGCGTTGCCGCGGTAAAGCGCTGCCGCGGCAGAGAAAAAGGTTGCCGCGGGGAAGGAAAAAGGGGTGCAATAGACCTTAAAATTATTGGAACTCCTTGCAGTCTAAGAACTTGCTAGCACCTAAATGCCCCTGGCATCTTGTAGATTAACTTTCAGTGGGGTTAAGGTTCTCGACCCTTTTTAGTAATATGGAGAAAAACTTATATATGCATTTTAAGACATTTGGTTTAATAAAAAGGGAACCTGTATTCTTTATGGTTCCCAACATCAAGGGCTCGGTATAACTTTGTTCACTGACCCGATATGTCACAAATATACTCAAGGTCAGCTGGTGATACTAATGAAAGTATGTTTAAACTTCAGATTAGCTATCTGCACAGATACCCCTAATAGTCCTAACCCTATTCTTCTCTGACACATTCATTTAACATGTTATGGTGTCAATTTTTATGGTGTTCGGACAAAAGGGTAGATAACATTTTTAGGAACTTCGTATCGTTGAAGTCGGCTCAAGAACTCGATTAACAGTGGTGAACCGGCCTCGGAAGATCGGTCTTGGTTATGGAGGGGAAACGAGGAACATAGAGGGACAGAGGAACAATTGCAGGGATTGGAAAAAGGGCGAGCACTAGCTACTAAACTCTAGGTCATAGTTTGTTAGTATTTATTTTATTTCAACTTACCCTTTGCTATAGCTATTGTTATTATTATTATTTTTTAAACACTTGCTCCTTAGAGCTAACCTGTCCAAAGAGGGATTAGAGGGGGAGAGATTAGTGGCATTGCCGGCGTCTGGTAGAGCTCTGCAGTGGCAGCTCGAATATGGGGGAGCAGAACCTGGGGAAGAGAGGACTCAGCCGGCGGCGCTGAGTTCCTTACCGGCGGCGTTCGCAGAGGAGGGGGCAGGCGGTGCTGCGGAGTAGGCGGCGAGTCCAGATGTGGGAACCTGGTTTCAACTACTAGATCCCCCTTGTATACATTCTCGTCAGTCCCAGGATCATGCTGACGGTACACAAGCGAAATGAATAACATCACATGCATTCAAGATAAAACATAATTCGAGTACAATATGCCACATGGCTTACAAAGTACTATGTCTTAACGACATTTATTACATCAGAGGCAAAACAGCGGAAATAAAAGCGAAGTGACTCCATCCACGCCACAGGCAATTGACGGCAGCCACGCGACCTACTCTTCGGGCTCATCGTAGAAGAAGTCTTCATCAGCTCCTTCCTCAGCATACTCCTCTGCACACCACCATAAACACATGCATGATGAGTACTTCGCGTACTCAGCAAGTCACCTGGCAGCAGATGGTCCTACCATTCTATATGCAAGGCTTCAAAGGAAGGCTGTAGGGTTTATTTGCGTAAATGCGGTTTTAGTTGAAATATTAGGGTAGATTCGAAGGCATCTTTTGATGTAAAACAGTTTTATTATCAGGGGTGTTTTTATCAGGTGTGGTCCACGACCAACACACTCGAGTAAGGACTCCCGCCTTAGCTCGACCATAGGTTCATCAGCAAAGGGGTAGAGGGAAGTAGCAAGGGGGAGAGGGACATGTCCTTTTCATCAAGAATGAGGCATGTGCTATCCATAACCGTGGACACGGCTAACCGATTAGTTTTAACTCTGCAGAGTGTGTACACTTTACCCACATGACACGATCATCCCCTTATGCCAAGCTGCGCAGGCTTGTACACACGCCCATCGGTGTGTCGGCAGGGTGACCGTGACGAGATCTTTTAGCCAGTTTCATCCCGATGTGACATGCCCACTAGGTTTCGATACGGAGGAGCGTATACTCGCTTACCCTACGTGGCCCCCTTTTGTGCCGAGGTCCTCGTAGCTACGTCCACCTTTCTGCGGTACGGCAATGTCGACACCAAGACTCAACTAACCTACTTAACCAAGCCAGTGCCCATATAGCATGTGGTTGTACTGTTGTCACAATTCTCCAATTACATGATTTCGGCCTTATGCGGTACGGACGACCAATGGTTCCTTTAAACCGGCCTTCTGCGGGTAGGCAACCATATGCTCCTTCATCACATGATCCAGCTGTCGCCCGCACCATATTAGATGGTAAGTTTCACCCAGAGTAGAATAGGAAGAATAGAGAGAGAGGGACAACATCGGGCATCCGGCCCTAGCTCAGCGAGCTCAACAAGTTTCAACAAGGATCATCGATCCGATATTCACTCCTCTGTAGAGGCAAATCAAAATAACCTAAAGATGTATTTAAGCATGGCTAAGCATATCTCTACTCTATTCAGAATAAAACCTATTATACTACTCAGGGTATCAGGTAAATGGCGACAAGCGGACAAGTAAAGTTGTGTCAATCGACACGCTAGCTACTGGATTAAAACAGCATGCATGTTTATAAACAATAAAATATAATGACTTTGAAAATATAGGATCAAATATGATCAAGAAAAGATGGCATGCCTTCGTTGTAGAACTCTCCCTCTTCAGCTGCTTCGGTCGTCGGGTCGGTCTCTTCACTCCCTATTGACGCAACGCAACGAGCAAAATAAATAAACAACCAACTCCAGGAAAGCATTCCGAAAAGCAACACGAGAGAGAAGCCTGATGAAGGTAAGGTGAGGTGGAATGGAACGATGACGCGATAGCGTCATCACGAAGAAAGAATGGTCTTCTAGGGTTGGCCATAACCATAGACATATATATATAGTATATAACCCTTATCGGGTATATTTAATAGATATTCAATTATACATACACACATACACCTTAGCATGCTAGTAATTAAAATAAAAGGACAAACAATTCATAATTAACCACAAATAAATATTTAGGTGAATCCTAAATATTTATAATGGTTAATAACAGTAAAAACAAATTAACATCATAAAACTAGATTTACTCATGCTTTTCTAATATTTTAAAGACTAGAAATTAAGCTAAATTGTATTCTCTACTATTAACATGTACTAACCAAGTATGAAACAATTTGGAACATGTTAACAGTACTAGAACAGTACCAAAAATTATTTAATAATAATTTTTAATCTGGACATTAATTAATTAAAGCATTTTCTAGCATTTCTAGTGTAACAAATAAGTAGAAAATACTAATTAACATCAATAAATCATGAAATTGAATCAACATGTTATTATACTGATTCCAGAAACATTTCATGTTTACATGCGTTCTGGAAATATAACTTAAGCAAAAAAATCATTTTTCTAAGCATGGAAATTACATTAAAAGCATGGAAAAACATTAATAAATTATCAAAATGGTTCTTATGACTTTTCAACATTAAAATAATATAATATGAATTATTGGGTACTGGACATGCATTTTTAGAGGTCAAAACAGATTTATAATGGACTTATTACTAGAAACAGCATTTAAATAACAATTTAAAATGGATCTAGAATACAACTTGATTTCTATAGCATTAACCATTATAGGAAAAATATTTTGGTTGACATGGTAAATTGTCTTTAGGGTTCTCCGATCCTAAACTAAAATTGAACAAAAATAACAGAGAGCATTACCATTTTTTAATAATTGATTTAAAGCTTATTTTAATTCTAGGAAATTCTACATTAATCCAAAAATCATGAAAATTTCCAGAAACACTCCCTATCATACTAATGATCTACAAAAAAAGATTCACTTCAAAATAACTTTCCAGTACAAAGATATCTCAAAATTTGCTTAAATTTCATCCAAATTTAAATATATTTCAAAATCCGACGGTCGGATTAGAAATCCGATTGCACCGTTGGATTCGTGGGGTCCTAACGATTCCATTTTAATCCTAAGATCACAGATCGGACAAGATTTGGATGTAGCCAAAAAAATTAGTTAGAGAAAAAGGCCTAGGGTTTACTGTACATATGAACAGTACCTACGAGTACTGTTCACACTACAGTACAGAGGCAAAAATTGGAGATCCAAAGATTAATGGTTGCACATTGGATGGATATTGGCCAAAATTGGTTGAGGGGAAAAGATCCGCGGGTTGAGGGGAGACTATCTCGGTAGGGGATTGGAGAGAAGCTCACCGTGGGTGGAGAAACGGAGGAGAGAAGGAGATCACCGGAGTTGAGGAAGAAGCTCGCGGTACAGTCGGTGTAGTGGAAGAAGCTCCCGAATTCTTGCGGTAGTAGATGCGCGACGGCGTGGGGAAGCTCTAACACGAATCCCCGGTGTAGGGGTGCGACGGTGTGGCCGGAATTGCTCGCCGGAGTTCCGCCAGAGTTGGGGAAGATGAAGTGGTGGAGAAGAGATTTTGGGGAGGGAAAGGCAAGGGAAATCCTAGGGGGAGTGGGGTTTATATAGGGGAGAAGAGGAGGACATAATGCAGGAATTTGCAATTTAAGAAAAAGGAGATAAGTATAAAGATTAAAAGATAATCACTAGGATTAAAAGATAATCAACAAGATTAAAAGAAAAAGAAAAAAAATAAACACCGGCCTTCTAATCCAGTACGCGTCACGGCGCCTGGCTGCATGCATGCATGCATGCAGCTGGGGCCCACTTCCTTTTATTTATTTTCGGATTAAAATAAATGAGAAAAGAAAATAATTCCAAAACTGATTTAAATGAGCTTCAAAAATTATAAAAAAATTCCAGTAAATCAATTTAGACATGGGGAATCCAATAAAAATATTTTCGGAGCAATTTTTCAAATGATGATTAAATTAAAAATCAAAAACACACTTTTTGCTCTCAAATTAATTCAAAAACTTGAATTAATTTGAGATAAAAATCCAATAAAATATTTTTAACATATCATACATAGTTGCACATCCTTCTCTCTTTAAAAAAAAATTTTAAGCCCGTAAAATTGAGGATGTTACACCAGAGGGTGGTGGCGCTGGCGCTGGTGAGCACGAAAGGGACCGGAATGGAGGTGGGATGGGAACAGGAACCACAGAGGAGTGAGAATAGAGAGGGAGAGGCGGCCCGGTTAGGAACCCATACCGAGGCTCATGCCTCTCGGGCCGGAGCACAACCGGCGGCCGGAGGAGGCGGGTGACGACGGCGGATGGGGATGTGCTGGCGTTGGCGGCTAAATGGCCGGTGGTGGCTGGGATCCCGGGGGCAGCCGTGGGGTGTGGCCGGGCTGTGCTGGGGAGAAGGCGCGGAGGGGGTGTCTTACCGGCGGCGGTGGTCAGGTCATCGCCCGGGGACGAGGCTGGCGGAGCTATCTGCCGTGGACCTCGGTGGCGGCTCGAGCGGAGGTCGAGGCGGCGGGTTGAACCGGAGCTTGCCGGAGCGGCGGGATTGAGGGGCGCCGACGGAGGTGAACGGGGCGGTGCCGAGAGGAGATTTGGGGAGGGAGCTCGGGCAGGCGGCCATAGCAGGCGCCGGTTGCTTGGGGTTGGAGCCGAGGTTGGGAATCTCGTGGCCGGAATGGTGGCGATGGGCGGCGGAAGTGCCTCTGACCGCGACGGCAGGTGGGGACCGGAAGAGCTAGCGGCGGCGGATTGGGGTGAGTCCGGTGAGCAGAGTGGCGGCGCGGCGCTCGGGTCTTGCCCCCGGAGGAGCAGGTGCCGGCGGAACCGAGGCATGGAGGAACAAGGGTGAAGGAAGCCAGGGAGGCAAGGGTCTTGGTGGAGTAGCTAGGAGGGAAGGAGACTGGGCGAGCTCGGTTGAAGGAGAAGAAGAGAAAGAGCTCAGGGGAGAAATGGAGTGCTGGAGAAGATGAGTAAATGGGGATGAAGGATGGAACTGAGAAGCTCAGGTGTGCTAAAAAATAAATGGCACGCCTTTGAACACATGGGGAGGTGCAGTGGCATGGTGGGCTTAGTCGTGAGGTGACCGCAGCAGCACAGGTGAGAGAATTTAATGGCTGCAGGGCCAGCTCATATGATGCTGTAGAACTACATGGGGGAGATGGTTGACTGATGCATGCGGTACTGCTGGTGAGCAAAAGAAAAAGAAAGGAGTGAGGTGAGGTGCATGTTTGGTGCGACAAAGGCAGGGAGGAAAAGAAAACTGTGGAAGATGGGACTGCTCAGTTGGTGCTGTAGGTCAGCAGGAGACATGAAGTGACTAGGCTGTGCCGTTGCTGTTGATACATCCAGAGTTAGGCACCGGTTGCTGTGGTAAAGATAAAAGGTGGCAGGAAACCAGATGGCACATGCAAAGTTGTGTAGGGTTTTCAGGGTGCGTGTGTGTGGTTGCATGACCATTCCAATTAACTTGAGGGGGTGGTAAGGGTGGATTAATCCACGCACAATGGAATTAGGGTTTAGTGAGTATGTGCCCACATACACTAGGAGTTTGAGCAAATATAAGGTGGCGATAGTGTTTTAGCACTTGTATATAGCTGCATCATGGTTTGAATTTGAGTTTTAGTCAGGTGCGCTTTTAGTCAGCGTTATTCTTCAGGAGAGAGAAAAGGTGGTATAAGTCCAGCGAGGATATGTACATGCACATGCATTGGTATAACACTCGGGTCTGAGTGACGGGTAAGTATGGCGGACGGTAAGTAGGGTTTTGACTATAGAGAAAAGGATAAAAGAGTAAACGGTGGAAAGATAAGCGGCTATCTGGTAGAAGGTTAAAAAGGAATAGATATACTATGTCCTGGCACGGTAACATGGTAGAAGTGAAAAGATATTTACATGATATGTGGTAAGAAAGAGATAACCATTGTGGTTAGGGTTTTACCGGGAAAAATAATAATCTAGGGTTTGGAGCGTATGTGCCTACACGCACTTGGATGTTTTAGCATATACGGGACTTGTATGGGGGTGGGATGATCATGTGAAGTTACCGAGAGTTGGAGTGTCGAATATTGCCACTGGTTAGGCGTATATGCATGGGGTTGTGGCAGAGCCGAATGACGAGTTAGGGTTTCGTTTCGTAGCTCGGAAGGAAAGAATTAGGGTTTGGCATATGTGCATATTTTAAAAGCAGTATATTTTTGCACATGCTCGCTATAGGTCATATCGAAGTTGGTGGCAAAAGATTAGGTTATTCGGAGAAGATTTAAGATGGGTATATGTTTCAATTTCGCATAAGTACTGATTGGGCACTTAGCAGCAGATGAGGATTTAGGTGGCACCGACGAGGAGGGAGGGAAAAGGGATGCCGAAGGTGTAATCGTGGCGAGATGGCAAGGTGTTTAGCCGCGTAAGAGGACAAGGGTAGAACAGTGTTTGAGAACATTGCCGAACAGGGTTCCGACAAAGCAGAGGTCAAGGAAAACCAGAACAGAGGGGACGGTTTTGGTTGCCACACTTAAGGGTTTTACCAGAGGCATTATTTGTTTAAAAGTTTTAATTTGGTGTATTTTATTCAGCATTATTATCAAAAGTTTTTGTTAGCCCTAATTTTCGGGTTTTGGAAATCGGGGTGTGACATGAGGGGAAGACCTTTTTTTCCCTGGTCCAGAATTAGTTGTATGACTTGTCCTCCGACTTGGAGGGGGTTTTATCCGATTTTGTCGCTCATTGTTGCGGGGGAGGTCTTGATGATGCGGGTGCGCTCGTGATGGTGTCAGAGTCTGTTTCCCTGCCTGAGAGTTGATGCTTTTCTACGAGGTCGAGGCTGTGCTTGTCGCAGAGTAATGCTTCCTGGGGGGAGCTCTTTATTGTGAGGACGCCTTTTGGGCCAGGCATCTTCATACACTGATATGCATAGTGCGTTGCTGCCATGAATTTGGCCAGGGTTGGGCGCCTCAGGATGGCATTGTATGCCGTCTTGAAGTCGACTACGTCGAACAGGATCTTCTTTGTTCGGAAGTTCTCCGGTATGCCAAAGGTAACAGGGAGGATGACTTGCCCGATCGGCGTACCCGACGAGCCTGGGACGATACCGTGGAACGCCTGTGTTACGGTCTGGATGGACGACCATGGTACTTGCATGGCATCGAAGGCGTTGGTGAATAGGATGTTCAGGGAGCTCTCCCCGTCTATTAGCACCCGGGCCACTCGGCAGTTGTTGGTTGTTGGTTCGATAACAATTGGGTATCGTCCTGGTCGAACACAATTCTCGGGGCAGTCGGTTTGGTCGAATGTGATCGTGACCTCCGACCATTTGATTGTCTGAGGGATTTGCGGTATGTTCGCGAGAACCTCTCGGGCAATGGCCTTGTATTGCCTTTTCAACTCGTAAGAGGACGAGCCCCCGAATATATGCTCAATTGCTCTGATATGTCCCTAGAAAGCCTCAGGAGTGGAGTCATCATCGTCGGATGTAGTGTCTCGACTGTTGTTTGCGACCTGCTGGTTTTCCTCGCAGAATTTCTCTCTTTTTTCCTTGAGGTATTTCTTGAAGATGCGGCACTGACGGAGCTCATGTGAATCGGTCTGGTGGAAGTTGCACCAGAGCTTTCCTGCCTTGTCGGAGAAAGTAGTTAGCTTGTCCTTGGCGCGTGGCCGCCAGACACGCTTCTCGAGAAGGTCGGCTAATACCTCGTCGGCCTTAACCTTCTTCTCCCAGTTACCTCCGGAGGATTTCTTCCTTCGTTTCGTCTTCGATGAGTTGTCTCTGGTCGGAGGGGGGATTTGGTCGCCCTGCCCTGTTGCTGTTTGATGTACTGTAGGGTTTCCTCCGCACAGGCGGCCTTTTCGGCTAGATCCATCAGCTGTAGCATGGTCTTGGGAGGGTGCATGATCAGGTTGTGCATGCACATCTCGTTTCTGCTGCCCCACACGAAGGCGCGAATAACATCCGAGTCTGTTACCTCGGGAATAGTGTTGCGAACAGCACTAAACCACTTGGTGAACTCTCGGAGGGTCTCGTCTGGTCGTTGGACGACTAGGAATAGGTCATCGGCCCGACTAGGACGTGTGAAAGTACCTTGGAAGTTGGTGAGGAACATGTCGCAAAGTTATCCCCAGGAGCGGATCGTTCCCAGGGGTAGGTTCGTTAACCAGGTCATGGCCGCTCCTCTAAGGACGGTGGGGAGGTAGTTAGCCATGATCTTATCGTTTCCGCCCGTGGGCTCGACCGTCGTAGTGTAGATCTGTAGGAACTCCGCAGGGTTCGTGGTGCTATCGTACGGTCCGAGGACCCTGGGCTTGAAGCGGGACGACCAGCGCACATGTCGGAGTTCTTGGGATAGCGCTTGGCATCCGTTGATGGTCCTCCGATAAGGCGAATTCTCGCCGCTAATTGGGGTCGGGGATCGTCCCCTGTTATTAGCGCGGTGCTGATGGTCTCTCTGGGGAGGAGTCTGCTCTCGCTGACGCCTTTGGGATCGGCGCTTGTTGATCCTATCACGGAGATCGACGTGCGGTCTGTCCCGGCGAGACTGGTTCCTTGGATGTCGTCCTTCTCCGTCCGATTCCCTTGGTCGGAGAGGGGTTTTCTCTCGGGCAGAGCTGTGTGTCCCTGACTGGAGTTGAGAAGATTCGGCTTGGTCTTGGGCCTGCTGTAGTTCAGCCCCCAGCCGTCGTAGCCATTGTGCTCCGTCGGGTGTCGTCAGATCTTCTGTTGGTGGTCGTAACAGCAGATTGCGCACCTCGGCAATTCTTCGAGCAGTTCGGGACACGTACTCACCCGTCCCTTGAGGGGTTCTGTGTGCTGCAATAAGCCTATTCTCGTTCCCAAGGGGAGTAGCCATCGGACTCTGACGTTGTGAGCCCCCTTCCTGATCCTGGTCTTCGGGATCTTCCCGATCGTCCTGGATCGTGAGAACCATCCGAAGGTCTGGATTGGATGGGGTGTATTCCCACTCCATCGTGTCCCCCCCGTAGGGAGGGATGCTGTGATCGGAACCTTGATTGATTGGTCGATCAGACATTGCGGGCGATCGCCCCGATCTCGGGCTAGTTGCTCCTGCCTGGGAATCGTCGTGTAACACCAACGTTCCCTCGAAGGCCTGGCGCACTCGGTTCTGAAGTGATCGACTTCGCAATCCGAGTACTCGCCAGTGCCGTATTCTCCAAAATCTACGCGGTCAGTCACCGAGTAAGGCTCCATCGGGTCAAAGTTGTCATAGAAGCCCTAATCCGAGTACCCGGTTGTGGCGCCCCCGGTTTTTAAGCCGGGAACTCCCCTCGTGGTTACTGTATCGGTCCCTGGATCAGTAGCCGACACACACGAGTTAACCTGTATATCATTGTCATACATGCGTAAACAATTAAATAGACCGTTTTAGGGTCGATAATCTGATACCTGTAGCCCAACGGCTATAAACTTGCAGCGGAAAATCCAACGAAGATGTGGCCCATCAATATGCCATACCCGACAGGCAACTGACTGGGGGTTACGCCCTAGTGTTCGCGATCGTAATTGCTTCTTCGGAATTGATATCTCCTTCGTCTGGCCAAATCAACAAGCCAGGTGAGTACATTGAATGTACTCGCAAGCCATTCCCACAGGAGGAAATATACGGCAATATTTCATGCAGGGAATAGATCAAGGGATGGCTCTACTCTAAGTTGCAGTTGTGCGGAAATGTAAGTTCTTGTTCGAAATACAGAATAGTAGATTCAAAAGCATTTTCGAAATCAACTCGTCTCTGTCGAGACAGCATCCGGTGCTGGACAATCCAGCAGAACAATCGTTGACCAGAGGTCGGTAGCTCCGCCTACCGCCTCAAACAATCCTTACACCCTACCCGTGCTGCCTCCACGCGGCCCGGGCTAGGTTTCCTCTTCTGCAGTTCCTCGCTACCAGACTGTAGCCTAAACTGCTCACTGTGGACACATCATGCCCACATCCTTAATCCCAGTTCCCAGCTTTCTCAAACAAATCTCAGTCTAACCAGTGTATGGCCTTACCAGTTCATGTCCATGACCGAGGACGCGGCTATTCGAATAGTTTTAACACTCTGCAGAGGTTGTACGGCTTTACCCACAAGATGTAGGTCACCCTGGGAGTACTTTGCAACGTATACTGCCAGGGTTATTACAACGAGACCCTTCTCCCGTGTTCATACCAGAGCCGGACTCGCTAGGAGGACTACCCGACCCTCTTCATCTCAAATGACAGAGATGGGACTCTCCCCCTTTGTGTCGGAGCATGTTCCACGTACCTTGTAGGACTCTACTGAGCTTTACCCTCACAATACGGTGAGACCCATGAAGAGCTTTTCCCCTACTCAGTCCCGTGGAGATCCTCTAGGGATTCTACGGATCCACTAGCACTTCAACCTAACTTCCCACGATTCCGGGCTCCGGTATTAGACGAGGTACCAGGTCCAGTCCTTCCCATAAAGGACATGTGGACATACGGTGGGGGAACTGATTCAGCGGCACTTAGGTTCGGTCCTTAACCGATTCGAGCAGGACTCCTTATCCAACCATCTCCTCGGGTAGCAACCGGCTACCCGGCTATTTCCTTTCTCACGTAGCGACCGGCTACTTTACCACCTCCAAACTCCCTTAGCATTCCTGCCCGAATCCCAATCCTCCATCATTTTCATTCGGGATTTTAGCAAACCTTTCATTTTAAAAGATTCCCTCGGAATATATAACAAACCGAGGGTTTTGATCCCAAACCCATCGTATCGGTAAAACTTAGTTTTTACTACAGCAGGGCTAAGCAGGGCTATCGCCTATATCCCTAATTATTCTGTCGATAACCAAACGGCCAACAGTTAGTCCTAGGGTTACAAGGGTAGGGTTTACGGACCTAGGTTAATGCAACTATTGGGTTTAACTACTCCACATCAAATATCAATGATAACACATAGCATGCACTTTCGCAAACAAAATAGTAATATTTTGCAATTATAGGATTCGACATGGTCAAGGTGGGAATGCTTGCCTGGCAGTTCCGGTTCCTGTTCTGGTCCCTGATGCGGGGGCGACTTCGGATCCTCCTCGCGCACGTACCTCACTCCGTCGACTACACGTCGGAAAATTGGCGAATAAGAAGCAAATCGAAACGACTCCAAACAAAACAGATGTTTTGCATATTCGAGAGGGAGAGGTACGGCTAAGGCGATCATACGATTTTGAGTCGAACTAGGGTTTTGGGATTTTTGAAAATACCGAGCATAGTTCGATGGTGAATAGTGAGGGTAAAGGAGCTTAACTCAGCGGTGAATCCTCTAGGTTTTAGGGCTCGGGTCTACGAGTGCAGAGGATGCCCTTAGGAAATGAGTATATACATATCCTCTACATGAAATGACGATGCATTTAAATGGGAAATACTCCTGCTAAGCTTTTTAACTTTAAAATCTTTCATCCAACGAGTTGTGGAGGATCATAGGTATTCTAAAGCTACTGGATGAAGAAGAGAGATTTCTAATTTGGTTGGCTCTGGGAATACATGCATGCATACAGCGTATGTGTGGTTTAAATGAACTAAGCTATAACCTTATGACTAATTTCTATTAAATGCATTCAAAGAGGTTCTTATATTTTGGAAGAGTTTGGATAAAATGACGGAAATACCTCTAGGTTTCCAGAGGGGTTCACATGATGAAGAATTGGTCGGGGCCGAGATGAGCTAAATAAATCAATGGCCATGGTTTAACGCTACAGATGAATTAACCTAACCCTATTTCACTGTTTATATTCGAAAAGTTTTACCACTTGGGAATGCATGTGAATCGAACTCTAGGGAATAAATCTTTGGGATTCCAGGATTAAAAGAAATGGGGTGCTGGCAGTCGGTCACTAGGGCTTTAACTGGCCGGACTAGCATTACGGATTAATATCGCATTAACTAAAATACCCTATTTCTAATCTTTACTAACACATGCAAAAATGTTAAATCCTAACAGTGCATTAGGCTCAACCGAGGGGATTAAACTTATGACTTCAGGAATTAAATGGAATGAGGAAGCTTGGCGCTTAGGGTACTAACCCAGCTGATTTAGAGTTACTGCTAACTAGGATTGATTGGCGAGTTTATTGTACTGAAACAAAAGACAAGCGGCGGCGCACTGGACATTAGTTACCCGGCTAAAATAGCTAGCACTTAAGAACTAACTTACTGCATTAAAGGGGCTACTCAGCGGTTAGGGACTCCACTGGTTTGGACCGGATGCGCCGGGTCTGCCACGGCCAAGACTGGGTTAGCGAGATTAATTAGGAACTAGCGCATTAACTGAGCTACCGGGTGATTAGCGGCCATGCGAGCTGGGAGAGAAAATAAAGAAATTCTTGAGGCTGTCGGTGTGGACTAGCAGCAGCAAAAAGAAATTGAAGTAGTGAGTTAAATGGGCTCAGCACCGGATAGCAAGTGTACCACAGAGAGCTTAAGAGCTAAAAAGAAAACAGAGAAAGGAAAGAGGAATGGGGCGGCGGCGCACTGAAGCTGGGGTCCGGCGGCGGCTTACCCCCGAGCGGACCTGAGGGCCGGCGGCGTAGCTCAGTCCAAGGCGCGGAGGTTGGCCGGGGCTTGCTGCTTCGAGCGGATCTAAGGGGCGGCGTGCTTCGGCTCAGCTTCTGGAGTGGCGGAGGGGGTTCCCTGAGCTTGGCTTTGCTCGACAGAGGGGCCTGGAGCGCCTGGGCTCGGGTTGATTTGGGGGAAGTGGCAGGCGAGGTCGAGCTCTGCGGCAGGGGCTTGGTTGAAGGTACCGGCGGCGCCTAGCTCGGAGAAGAAAAATGGTGGGGTGGTTCGGTTCTGGTTTGAGTCAAGGAGATGGGAGCTTGGCCGGAGTGCTGGGGAGGTGGCGGTGGTCGCTGGTTTGGCCAAGGGTGCTCGGGTGTGCATTTTATAGGCGGAGGCGATGGTGAGCTGGCCGGCGGCGCTATTGCTTGATGGGATGCGACCAGCTCTCGGCAGCGGCTACAACGGAGCAAGGACGGGCGTGGCACACGCAGATGGCTTGGGCGGTGCTCCTCCGGCGAGCGGCGCGTTGAATCAGTGGGCGGCGTGGCTTTGCTTCGGCGTTCGGCGCGGCGGTGCAGCGACGGAAGACGCGGAGGTGCTGCACCGACGAGAGACGCGGCGGACGGCGCGGCCTTGGGGCGCGCATGCGCACTGGCGAGCTTGGCATTGGGGACGGGACGGTTCTGGGAAGCTGGCGCTGCGCAAGGTAAGGTGGAAAAGGGAACAAGGCAGGGCCGAGGCGCGCAAAGCAAAGTGGCGAGGTGGTCGACGGGTCCGACGGCGGTTGACGCGGCCATCCACTGTTGCTGCGCATGGGCATGCCAGGGTGCGTTCAGAGCGTGCCCTCGAGCGGCATGCTCGCGTCCTGGAGCGTCTGGACGTATGCAGCCGTGTCCATGGTGTCAGGGGATGCTGTGGTGCTGTTCTCAAGCTAGCCAGAGAGTTAGGCACTGGAAGCTACGGTAGCTTGGGTGCTAGAGTTGAATGCACGTGTTGGCAATGGGTGGCATTGAGCTGGACAGGATTGCAGAGAGAGCCCCTTTTGAGTAGGTTACAACATGGGTAGGCCACCGGGGTGCTGAGGGATTGTCAGGCAAAAACGGAGTACTTTGGATATGGTTTGATTCAGAAATTCTTAAGGTAAAGAGGGAAAGCAGAAGTGTTTTGGCATCACGTCCATTAGTGGTTGACTCAGGGAATCGTATGCCGGGGAATGCCATACACCAGGTTCCAAGAAAAGGGGGCTTCATGAGCTGACTAGAGGAGCTGAGGACTCCTGGCAGATGGGAAGTTCGAGGGGGGGGGGTGCTCCAACTGTTTGATACAATAAACTTCAGCTTCTGCTACTAATTTTATACGATAACACTAACTTGGTCGAGGTGTTCAATACTGGCCGCAGAAGATTTTTGTACTAAATGTGTCTAGGTTTTTGTACATTTGTGCCCCTGGGAAGTTCACGACTGCCGTGGAATTTTCTCGGAATTTTCCGACTTATATGGGCTGCAGCTCAACGCCCAATTAAGCCTTGATTTGCAATTTGCGTATGCAGAGTATACGGCCAGAGACAAGAGAGACGAGGACATGATGATCAATCAGCCCAGGAGTATATCCTAGGGTTAGGGGAGAGGTGCGTGTGCGTGGCGGGTTCGGGTTTAACGAATGCACACGAAGATGAAGACATGCCGGTCCTATGGGGTTCGTGTTGACACTTACGTTTTCACGTATCTGAATGTTTTAGGGTTTGGCCGTTTGTCTCAACGATGAAAAGGGTGTATAGGGTATATGGGTTTATGCCGGGTACTAATCTCGATTAGGATGTACATGCTTTCTAGTTAACGTAAAAAGTTTTCGTAAGCCCTAATTTTCGGGTTTTATAAAATCGGGATGTGACACCGGTGCATTGCGTGAAGGCGATCGTTTCTCCTGCCGAGCCTGCTTCTTCCTCCTCGGGTCGAACCGGGGAGGGACGTGCAGTCGGTGACGAGGACTGATCGCGGCTAGTTGCACATCTTTCCGACTCTGATGCTTCCTTGACGGCTTGAGCCGGAGAGGACCCCACAGTCGGCGCCATCTGTCGACGATCGGTAAACCGCTGATCTTACGGTATTCGTGGAACAGTGATACTTGGGGGGTAGGGACCTCTAGGGCACAAGGCCAAGAGATTTGATGGCAAGGAAAACGCCCTTTTTATACAGGTTCGGGCCTCCCTCAGGATAATAACCCTACGTCATGTTTGTATATATTGATCAGAGAATGTCTTAACAAGGGATGTATATGTCAGTGGTTATCCTAGGCCTAATCGGAGACTACAACAACTAGTTCCGCTGGTCTCGACTCCTTCGAGGCGGCGGGTCTTCTCGTGGGAATCGCTAGGATCTCTCTTCCTTCTAAGGCCTGTTGGATCTAACTTTTCTCCTCCCCTCTCCTATAGGATTGCTGACCCTTTTATAGGGGGCTCCTCAAGCCGTACCGGACCTGAACTTATTCTCGAGTAGAACTCTGGCTTCCTTAACCGTCGGGATTGACTTCCTAGTTTAAGGGATGTCTTTCCTCCTTACGGAGGGCTACCTTATCTCCTGGGATCCTTACCAGACACGTATTGTACTCCGGTAACCCAGGGAATCGTATACGGATACTTTCTCATATACGAGATACTATACTATACATCGTCATAATCTATTAAAAATATAGCATACATAAGATTAATCTCAAACACATAATATATTACGCCGAAGATGGATGGTAGTCACCAAACATAAGATCGTTGGTGCGGAAGATGGATGATCATTACAATTATCATGAGAATGCTACACAGTTATTACCACACACCCCATAGCTTCAATGGGACTACTCAAATTATGAACAACATCAAGAACAAATAATAGATTGAACTAATAATCTTGAGAAAATACCAAGATACAAACCAATTCAATGTTGTTGATGGTGAAGATGAATTACAAGGAGACTTAGTCCATGAGCGGTGATGGTGGAGATAAAAACTATGGATTTATGCAGTGTTTCTAATCTCTCCTAAAGCCTTTTGTCTTCTCCGTGACACTCTGTTCCTCCCCTGTTTGTGTAACTCCACGTGGGGTATATGAGGGTCGAAATAGATCTACTTGCAAAGAGGTAGCAGTGGTCGAGGCCATGTGGGCCTAGGAGGCAAGAGTGGACGGCACCCTTTGTCGCCTAGGCCCGCACCCCACCTACGTGGTCCCCTGTTGGTTGCTTCCTTTCGCTCGAAGTATCCCCTCCAGAAGGTTTCCGAATATGCTCGATTTTCTAACTTTTGTGGTTGGTTTTCGTGCGTATAAAAATAGAGAGAGAAATAAACAGTCTGATAATTTATTTAATAATCTAGAAAATATATTAAAATATATAATAAAAATTAAACAAAAAATCATTAAACTTAGAAAGACACGATATGTTTTTTTACGTATTAATGATCAGTTCTGAAAAGGCACATCTAAATAAGTGAAGGAATTGAAATGGAGTTCCATTCCAACCAGCAAATTTAGTTGCGATCGAAACACCAAAATTGAAACCACAGCCAATTCTAATTCTGTTAGACTTGAAAGTGGTTCTTCAATTCCATGGACCCAAGTCATTTCCAGCCATCAAAGGAAGTCTCATGGATCTGATGAACTTGCACATGTTATTATATGAAAAAGACAAATGGTGATGATAGAGCTGTTGTTCAAGACATCATCAATTTCGGTATTAATAAAAGCATTCTTCAACATGTCTGTGTTAAGGAAGGAAGATAAGGAGTACAATGCTCCGAAAAACAGAGCTAATCGAGGCAAGGCAGAGCCACATACAAGAGATACAAATGGAGTGAAAACCAGATACATCGATTGCAAAATAAGTATGGGCAGGAGCTAGCAGCTTGTTCAAGTGAGAATTCTGACATGAAGCAACATACTATACTTTCTAGGGCTTCAATCGTGCTCACTGGTTGATGTCTTCATGGCCGTTCACCTAACGATCGCTCTGGTATATACACTTGAGGTAGAAGATGGTTGAGTCGTAGACATCAAATGAGCATCACCGAGCCTGACCATGATTTGCCGATTTTGCAAGATCTGAGGTGCAACAACGAATGCTCTCTCATCTGCCTTTGGCGCACAACTCAAAAAAAATGGCATCACGATTCTGTATCTTCTCTACCGACGATGGATTGCAATGCAAGAAATTATGGATTGTTGAGCACCCCGAGCACCTTTGGTCGCCAGCGAGCACGAAGATCTCCAGTTTTGCCTGAAGGTAATGGCTATGCATCTCCACCATAGAAGGATGGCCAAGATTCGATTCTCAGATGACACCTTGGGCAGCCAGTGCTTTCACGCCTTTGCTCTTGATGGGATAGGCGGTGAATCCATCGATTGAACCGTCAATGGTAGCTCGTGCCGAGGAATGGGTGGCACCCGATGCACCAACAAGCGGAAAGAGAGCGTGGGATCAGGTCTCGTGAGAAGAGGAGCATCTTGGTGAAATCCAGTAGCACCAGGCCACTAGCGCTAGACAAGCAATAGAGGAAACAACCACCACACATCTTGTCCGAGGCCTGTTGCAGCAGCTAGCATGTTCGGTGAGCTAGCGAAGCCCATCAGGAAGATACGAGGTAACTCCTCCAGATGCAGATTTGAGGGGCAATAGTTATTAGGGAAAGATGAGGGAGAAGAGGGCAAAGCTGAACCCAACAGGCAAGAGCAGTATGGCACAACAAGGAGGAGGCAGACTGCCGCCGACCATGGCTACACCTAAGAGCAAGGAGTTAGAGGAAGAACGCCATCTGGCCAACAACCTAAGGCAACAATAAACTTTATTCTAATACCAATATACATAAAATGGGTGATGGGTACTCTCTCCTTAGCCTCAACAGCTCGCAAATCCATCAAATTTAGAAGGAGAGCGGGCCAAAACCGAAGGAGTAAGAGTTGAGCTTTCAGGAAATGGGAGAGAAATGAGAGTCTAAGAGCACAATTTTTCCCATCTCCCTTATCTTAAAAAGTTATAAATAGTTTGACCGTTGTATATATCTTTTCTGTTATGAAAATTGAATATCTTATTCTGTGCACATGTTGCATATCACTCATAGTAAATTTTGCAACAAATATATTACTACCGAGTGAACATCAATAAATCTTTTGACTCATGAAACAAACCACGACGATAATTCTCTGATCACCTGTCGCAATCTATGTGTTTCTCTCTAGAGAAAGGGAAAGGAAAGAAAACTCGAAACAGCGCATAGAAGTCCACGATGATAAGGACCGGGGCTTCTACCACGAGGGGCATTCCCGTAATTCCAATTCTTTTTCCATTTCAGTGGATTGCTAATCCGCATCTATAAAAGAATAATCCCCCACTTCACCTCGAAGAACCAAGAAAAGCCCACAGGAACAAGGGGAGGCGACTTGCTTCCTACTGCTCGCCGCTTCTCCCCTCCTCCGACGGCGATCACCGGAGCACGCGCCGCCGCGTAGAGCGCCCCCACGCCATGGCCTTGCAGGGGAAGAAGCTCATAAATAACCCCGACGGTACCCGCCTCCGTGCCCATTCCCCCCCGTTTTCCTCTAATTTCCAGGAGTTTTTTTGGGGGGATTTTTAGGGTTTAATCGCTCTCGCTGGTCTCGGCGGGGCTTCGGGTTGGTTAATATTTTGGTAGCAGATGTGGTGACGGAGTTCATCGAGGGGCTAGTGGAGACCTACCCGGGTCTGCAGTACTTGGATGGGTTCCCTCAGGTGTGATGTTTTCGCAAGAGAAATGATTTTGACGTTACTTGAGACCATGTTGTGAAGAAATTCCCCTACAATGTGTGCAGATTAAAGTTGTTCTTCGTGCTGATGTGGTGAGCGGTGCTTATGACAAGGTCGCGGTCATCTCAGGTACGGCCTTGTTGGCAACTATGCTTTGTGAATGTGATGGTTGTTGCTGCGTTATGTGGAAATATATGCTGTTGAATTCTGCTCTGTTTAGAGTGCAGTATATGCAAGCTTGAGTATATGGTATGATCCAGCTTGGAGATCTGTTTGTAAATCACCATGTGGTATTTTTGTAACATCATTACATCATTACAACGTTTGTAGGGTTTGCCTCTTTTTGCTGGTTACTGACTGAAATTGCCAATGAACTGTGCCATCTCACCTATCTATTTTTGTATGCAATTTTGAAATTGCCAATGAATTGAGGATCAGGATGGCCCATTTCACTTTTGCAAGTTTTGGAGTAATATGATGATGTGCACACTGTTGGCTGCTTAAGATTATGTAATATCTTGAAATGGGAGGTTCATTGTACGGTACAAGTAATGGGCTAGTTGTCATCAGAGATACAGCTGAAAGGCGCCCAGTTTGAATATTGTCTATGTGGTTACTGTTTATTGATGAAACTTTTGAGCTGGTGCCATGAAATGGTGAACATGGAAATGGAATTTTCGTTCCTTGTATAGATCAAAGGTCTAATAAATATGCATCTGATTCTGCTATTACTCTAGCTAGCTGTAATTGTTGTCTTGTAATGACTGTAACAAAAGTTCAGTAGACACTTCTATACAGATCGTCGTTCGTCCTGCATAAACTATCATCTCAACTGTTAACTTTAAGCCAGGAGGTTAGATGATAGATTTCATATAGTTGAGACCATATTATAACATCTTATTTGTAGTATGCCAATTTTTGTCTATAGGTGGTGGAAGTGGCCATGAGCCAGCCCATGCTGGATTTGTTGGGCCAGGAATGTTGACAGCTGCTGTTTCTGGAGATGTTTTTGCTTCTCCACCTGTTGATTCTATTTTGGCTGTATGGTTCTTTGGGTAAAACTATGTCAAACTGCTTTCATTGCTAAGATTGCCCTAGCTCACTTTCTTTCAACTGCATGTTTGCATTGTAGGCTATTCGAGCTGTAACGGGTCCCATGGGGTGCCTTCTGATAGTCAAGGTACTCTGTAATCTCTAATGTAAAAGGTCAATCATGAGATAATAGGAAGCACCTAATGCATCTGCGATATTGCATCATCTGATGCTTGGGGTCTATCAATGTTTATTTGATAATCACAGATTTTTTTACTACTACTTTCTCCACCTGTGTGTACAGAACTACAGATGAATAGGAGGCTTGTTTAACTTCTTAACACAAATTCCCCAAATGAACTCGAGACAAATTAAATTGTCCTGGTTCTGGTATGCTAAAATCGTGTACATTTGTCTTCTGGCAACAACAGTTGTGGGTTGTAAGCTTGTAGATGTGGTTGATTGAATTTTCTTGAACGGCATTTTGTTTGTCTAGGTTTGGATATTAGTTGAGTTTACACGATTTTTATTTATTTATGTTTTTGTTGGCTTCTTTGTGTACCTATGGTTTGATGAAGGCCATCCTTGACCTGTGCTTAAAAGGGAAAACCTGGCCACTGCGCACTGGGGCTTATTTCGCTATCGACGCATGCTTTGTGCAATTATACTGGTGTTGTTTTACCAAATTTAATCGGCGGTGCTCGTTTCTGTTTAAGTCATTTCATTTGTACCAAACACATCTTGGTTATACTACATTTCGGTTCTCACGTTTGGTTGTTGGACATTTGCAGAACTACACTGGTGATAGACTTAATTTTGGATTAGCTGCTGAGCAGGCAAAATCTGAAGGCCATAAGATGGAGGTTGATGAGCACATAACATCTCGCAACCTTACTATGGCAGACCACATTCAAATTACCTTTTAATCAGTATTTATCCACCGACTGTAGATTGTTATTGTTGGAGATGATTGTGCCCTTCCCCCACCTCGAGGGATAGCTGGTAGAAGAGGTTTAGCAGGAACAATTCTTGTGCATAAGGTATCTTATTGTTGCTATTGCCTTCTCAATCTTAGATTCTCTTTTATGCATTGTGTCAATTACCGGTATGTCACACTCCCCAAATTATTGAGCAATGCACCTGAGAAAATTGCTCAATTGATCTATCACTTGTACATGCAAGCCACCTTTTTTTTCCATTGTACCGTACTTGTCTAAACAAACTCAGGATGCCTTTTCAGGTGCTAGCCTGCTAGATGTGGAAATCACATAAGTAGACAATAAGTAGTAATTAAATAATTATTTTTATAAGAGTAAATTTTTGTCTGGTGGAAGTGGAACCATCCTTTTCCAGCTTGTACTTAGAAAAGCTGATTTATGTGTAAAAATTGATTAGTTAGGGTGTTGTTTTGTTTCTTCCAATGTACATTTGCAAGGTGAACAATTCTGGCGTTGTGGTTCATCAACATTTTCTGGTCATTCTAACTTGAAGGAATCCCCGTTGTTGTATTTATTTCTTGTTGTCCTCTGAATTTCAAGTTCATTTGGATTTGACAGGTTGCTGGGGCTGCTGCAGATGCTGGTTTATCTCTTGCAGATGTTGCTGCAGAAGCAAAACACGCATCTGAGGCTGTTGGTACAATGGGAGTAGCACTTTCTGTTTGCACATTGCCTGGGCAAGTGACATCTGATCGTTTAGGTCCTAAGCAAATTGAGCTTGGCCTTGGAATTGTAAGTTAAACCACGTCAGCTATTGTTCTCATAGATCATGAAAACAATTGACGTACTTGGATTTAGTTATTAGTTGTGTATCTGTGTTTGCTGTCAACATACCTGAGAGCTGTGAATTTGTATTTTTGCCAAATAAAAAGCATCTGATTTGTTTCCCAGCATGGAGAACCTGGTGCTGCTGTTGTTGAGCTACAGCCAGTTGATGTAGTGGTAGAACATGTTCTTAAGCAGATATTGTCACAGGTATGGTTTGTGATATGCGTTTATTTATTTCTAACCTCTCTATGTTTCTCCATCTCTCCTTCAGTTGAGCTTTGTCATCTTTATCTGTTTTGTTTCAGTACCATGAATTCATGTTTTACTTTTCTAGCTATAGTTTGTTCTCAAATGGTGAACGGTAAAGCCTGTAGACAGTTCTTTTCTTAAAAGGTAGTAGTGCGTAAGGTCCTCAGTAGTAATATTCAAAAGAGAGCATAGCCCGAGTGCCAGGAAAAGGATGGAAACGGGGTTGAAAGTTTGGGCAGGACTGTCCTTCCATGACAGGAAACGGGGTTGAAAGTTTGGGCAGGACTGTCCTTCCATGACATTACTTTACCTTCATTGAATCATTACACATGGACCAAACTTTGATGTTGAAAGGGAAACTAGCCTTCAGTAAGCAAGAAGACTTGTACTATTCCTGTCCTTTCATGACAGGGTCGTGGTTGAAAGTTTGGGCAGGACTGTCCTTCCATGACATTCCTTTACCTTCATTGAATCATTTCACATGGATCAAACTTTGATGTTGAAAGGGAGACTAGACTTCAGTAAGCAAGAAGACTTGTACTATTCCTGGCCTTTGTATTATTCCTGGCCTGGTATAAATATTTTACCTATACAATGTTGATGCTGTCTCAGTTTTAGAGTTTCTGCCTACTATTGTTGTTTGTATTGACTAGTTCTAGGCACTTTTGTTTATTCATGTGGTGGTCTTTCATCCTTGCAGGAAACTCAGTATCTTCCTATCACAAGAGGGAGCAACGCTGTTCTCCTAATCAACGGGTAACTAGAAATCTGAGCATTTCTTGTTATTGTATGAGTTGATTAATATCTGCACTATCAGTAAACTACTAACACAAAATACTGAATATGACGAGGATAATTATATGGGTTTGCAAAATATTTCACCATTTGCAGCTTTCACAGTGATTATAGGTAATTTAATGCTTTAGATATCTTGGTCTAACCTAAGGTGGACAGTTCTTCTCGAATTTGACTACGTTCCTATTCTATCTTGTTATCCATCTCTTTGGATAGATTACTATAAAAATGTTCTCAAGAAACTTATCCTGGTATGCAATGCTAGGATTGAAGCAAGGTAGCGATCTAGCATTTATAGGAGACAGAAACCAGATATGAAACATTATGAGTGACTCCAGTGAGAGATTATCTCTTCCCCACTGATCATACACTAAAAGAGCATGGCTGGCTAGAAAGGAGGTTGCACATTGTTTCTCCTGCCCTGTTCACTGTTTATACTGCTGAAGGAAGAAATCTGCCTTTCTTGGAAAAATATCATTTGTGATCGGTCGTGCGTCTTTGGGCAGGACATTTTGTTGCCCTTCATTCTGTGACTCAATAGGCTAGGACTACCTTGAAGGGGTCATAGGATGAAGTGTCGAACTTAGAGAGAGTGTTATAAAGTGTGATCCATGAATCTAGTTTTGGCCTCCTTGTACATCAAATCAAGCCTATGCTTAATATATGTTTTTTCAATAATTTTTCTAGATTTTTTTCAGTTTTTCTAAATTTCCTGAATATTTTTAGTAAATTTATGGATTTTTTTAAAGAAATTGATGATGAGGCAGTCACATGGCAGTGATGTGGCCTACATGTAGGCTTCACGTCATTCAAAACCGCGTTTTTGCATTCTCACGAAAATAGGGATGAAAATTGCACGGTATTGATAGGGACCAACTTAAAGTGGTTTTAGAGTTAAGGGATGAATGCTATACTCAAGACAATAGTTGAGAGATGAAAAACACACTTTTTCCTTGATATGAAGTCCTATCATAAAATCTACTGTGACGATCTTTGATCTCTTTGAAGAGGTGTATTACTGTATCAGTGTATAATATTTCCTTTCTATGCATTGTTTGCACTATGAATCAAGTACATCATGTTACTTTGTTGTTTAATACCATCTTTGAAATACAGATTGGGCGCCACTCCTATCATGGAGCTTATGATTGCAGCAAGAAAAGCAGTCCCTGAGTTACAATTGGAGTATGGGATTGCTGTTGACAGAGTCTACACTGGCACATTTATGACATCACTTGATATGGCTGGTCAGTTCTTGCATGAATCTCTCTTAGAGAACCTTGACTTGTGCTGAAGGACCTAAAATGACTCTGTGGCTAAGCGTTATGAACATCTCGCCGCTTTAATTAATAATATGCCAAATTACTTATGATGATCTCTGGTGGTTGCTTGAATATGCTTCAGTATTAGTTCTATTTGACCAAATATCATTTGAGTCTTCACTGATTAAGAGCCACTTGGCTTTTCCTCCAATATGCTGTATATAATACATTCTGCATTTTCATCTGCTATACAAGCAGTAGACTTATGGATAATTGCTTAGCTTATTGTAACTAATGTCAAATTCTATTTCCATTGCAGGACTTTCTATCACCATTATGAGATCAGATGAAAACATTTTGCAGCGACTTGATGCTCCCACTAAAGCTCCAGCTTGGCCTGTTGGTTCTGAAGGTAATTCTTTTGCTGGCAGTCTAGTTGACGTATTGATTTTATTGGGTTCCACAATTTCAGGCTAAGCTGGTAGGATCCTAGTTATTTTCATTCTTTCAGTGCCTCCCATTTGTTTCGTAATGAAACTGGAGCATTTGCCTCCAAAAAATTCACGACATTTTCCAAATTTAAATTTCGTCACCATGTAAATTCTTTACTGATGTGTGCAGCATTTAGGCACTTTATATCTGTATTATAGCACAACACTAACTGGAGGCTGCAGAACAGGGGTAGTTGGGTGCAGAAAACTATCAGAACTCACTTGGAGAATGGGGAGTTACCAATGTCTTAGATTAGATATGTTTTAAATTTTTATTACACATTGTCATTCAGTATGAGTTTGTTAGTACATGGAGCATTTTCATGTGAACATGTATACATGTGCTCAGCAAAAAGTGTTAAGCTCTATACGACTGTTTTGTTGTTGAATCACCAGTTTATTAATTTTCAGTGTTGATTGTAGGAAATCGCCCACCAGCTAAATTTCCAGTTCCAGTACCACCATCACCTTTAATGAAGGATCAAGAGGTAAAGTAAAATCCTGTTTTCTAAGGCCGTCCTGCTGGGATTAGGTTTACCTTTGCTTTTATGTGGAAGTATACGAGAACCACATGTTGCTCTCGACTAGTTCTGCATGGGTTATGAATGTCTATTCCAGTTGTTGTCTAGATCTTAGTTCCTTGATACCAGAACCAAGGTGAGGAGAACACAGTGGGATGAAAAAGAGAACTTGGAAAACATTCTCCTTTCCGACACCAAGTTTAGTCAAGATTATTGTGTGAAATTTTTAACCACTGGAATATGCATATCAGTTGCCACTTGCAATTTCTCAAGTATGCTGAATTAGCTATTGTTCTGCAGATTCTTTCTCAACATCGGGAGCTAAGCAAGCAAGGGTGTATCCTGGAGGCTGCTATTGAAGCAAGCGCTAAAGAAATTATTGATCTCAAGGATAGCCTAAATGAATGGGACAGTAAAGTGGGTGACGGTGACTGTGGAACTACGGTGTGTCTACTAGGGGTTTATCAGCTTAATGTTTATCTGAGGAGAGCTGTTTTAAGATGCATTAGTAATTGTTTTTTTTTCCCAGATGTATAGGGGTGCAACAGCTATTATTGAAGATATGAAAACACGGTAAGTTAAAAAGCAATATATATTATCGAATGTGATTTCTGCTACCTACAGGCTACAGTGTTTATATTTAATTCTTGAAGATTAGTTAAGATCTACTATGTTTAAGGCCAGCCAGTCTTTTACTGTGTCATTGTCCTGGTGTTTCATTTTATTTTAACCTTATTACTTTGGCTGGTTTAAGTCAGTGATGCATACTTTTTTCGAAAGCAGTTTCAGTCATGCATACAAAAATTGACCCATTTCAAGTGCAATTTTCTCTTTGCCAGTTACCCTATGAATGATGCAGCTGGAACAATAAATGAGATTGGCGCAACAATCCGAAGGGTCATGGGTGGAACAAGTGGAATCCTGTACGAAATATGTGCTTGTCTACTCTTAGCTTCATTGTTGACCATATAAGGAAACATAAGTAATTGTTCTTCTGTACTATGCTCCAGGTATGACATACTCTGCAAGGCTGCATATGCAAGCTTAAAACAAAACACAACTATTACGGCAAATGAATGTAAGATATGTAATGATTATGATTGAAAGCTCAAAACAAAACACATCTATTCCATTATGATTGAAACTCAACTATCAAGAAATTTACATACTAAACACTGTGTGCTGCTTTCTACAGGGGCTGATGCTTTAGAAGCCTCTATTGCTGCTGTTAGCAAATATGGTGGTGCTAGTGTAGGATACCGCACAATGCTGGATGCTCTGATTCCTGCTTCTACAGTTTTGAAGCAGGTTACTTATCAAACCTACTTGCTCGTCCTACATTATTATCTGTAGTTCTTTGATAAACTTATTGTGCTTAAACAGTCTCTAAAAGCTGGGGATGATCCGGTGACTGCCTTTATTGCTTCTTCTGAAGCAGCATCAGCTGGTGCTGAATCCACTAAACAGATGCAAGCAAAGGTATTTATTTCACTTGTCACCTGCATCAAAAGAAAAGAAAATTTCTTTCACTTGTCCCATTCAACAATAATGTTTCTTTAGCTTTCTAAACTCGTGCAATTGTAAGATTCATACACTGGCACTTGAATCTCCACTCGTACCCTTTTTCTTTGATTATGTCCGTTCCTGTGGCAATGAGATTCGATTGCACTTGCAGGCAGGAAGGTCATCATACATTTCTCCTGACCTCGTGGCTTCAGTTCCTGATCCAGGAGCAATGGCTGCAGCTGCCTGGTACCGTGCGGCAGCACTTTCAGTGAAGAGCAAGCTGCACGCTTCAGAAAGCTAGTAGCAGTACATGCTATGCCTCCTTCATAGACCAAAAGTACTATACTGACGGCGAAATCCCCGGGGATTTTTCTCACCCCTTAAGATTTGATTTCCGCTTGTGCTTTGCATGGGCTGAGAAATCGAGTTCCGTATTATTTTGCCCTCACATCATACAAAGAGCAGTTCCAAGAGTTTGTAGGTCATACAAACATAATGTGAACCATGCTTTTGCCTTGCTGATGATTGTCTGTGCATGCGGTCATTATTATTAGTACTAACGGTTGTACTCAATTTTCACCGGAACCACATGGACTTCATTTCGACGGTAGGTTTTGCAATAGGGATGACGGTATGTACGGCGCGCAGCTTAACCGGTTCTAACTGGTAGGCTCCCTTGTGCATAAGCCAGCAGTGAAAATAAGCTCTCTGAAAATAAAACTTGTCTCTTATATACGGTTTTATGGATTTGATCTTATTTTGTATGTTGAAGGGTGTAAAGTCTGAAATACCCTGGAATCGTTTGTTTGTTGTTTAATAGATAGAATTATTGTTTTGAGGAGTTTATTTGCACAAGTAGATGAGAAAATTAATTAGAAAAAATAAAACGACAACAATATGACAAGATGAAACATAACATTAACTACTGATTCCGGTTTACAAGTTCTTGCAATCGTAGGAATTCTTTGCATGTACATGATAGGGAATTTTAGAAGAAAATGAAAGATTTGTTCCGGTCAACGAATAGAGTAGTACTTCAATAAGTATATGTTAGTAAAACCTTAGCTTCAATGTTGTATTAATAGAGTGGAAGAAAATGACAGATTTGTTCGTTGTTCATACACATGTTTATGATAACTAATCAGATTGGTTCATTAGGAGAAACTGACGCAATTGCTCCGGTTAATTCATTGCAATTCTAGCCGAAATGTCATCTAAATAAGGCTGCAAAAATCGATCAAGAATCAACAACAGCACGTGAAAGATGGAAATTAGCAAAAGAGTACGATTAGCATGTATATGTTCAATCAGTGACCAACTCTATTGCAATTACGATTAGTTCACGGTAAAAAACCATCAAAATACATACAAATCTTCCTTCAACTTGCAACCAACAAGTTTCCCGACGAAACCAGCACCGAGCTGCCAGCTCTCTCTTGCCTTGACCGCAGCCGGCAACCTGGTGCGGATGGACAACCGGTAACGAGCGGTGGAGGGAGTCGCGGAGGGCGTGCCGGCGGCTGTTGGAGAGAGATCCGGTGGAGGGACTCGGGGAGGGCGTACCGCCGGCTGCTACAGAGAGGGCCAGTGGCGGTTGGTCGGAGCTCGCGCTGCTGCAGAGTGAGCTTCGGGGAGGACAGTGCGACGAGGTCTAATAGAGGGGCAGGGCTAGGTGGGGGCGGCGACGTCGAGTAAGCCGGCGGGATCTAGCGCCAGGAAGGCCTCCGAGTGGGAGGTCAAGGCGGCGGCGCCGCAAACCCTAAGCCAGGGGTGCGGGATCAGGTGGAGGAGAAAGACGGTTGGGGTGAGATCGGGTGGGTGGGTGGATGGAAAAATGAAGGGGTTTTTCCTTTTATACCCAATGGTAGTTGTCTGTAATTTCGTAACCAAGTATAGGGGCATTATCAGAACGTAGAGGTAGAGGAAATTAAGAAGTTTGGAAAGCTTCACATTTGAGGCTTCCTGGTAGCAACGTAAAATCAACAGGGCTTAGAAATTAAGCCATAATTGAAATTTGTCTTAGAATGACTTATAGTTTATTTTGATCTATAAGCTAGTCCATAAGCCATCTCTAAGGAAGTCGTAAGGTCTACAACAACGTGCATGAACGCTGCTGGAAAAATGACGGTGTGGACTGAGTTTGCTTGAATGGATGCCACTAGGGCAGTCTAGCTCCAAAGCCTGAAACAGTATTGTGCAATCTCCAAGTCTCCATCCTCCAAATGTCAAGCTTTTGAGGTGAGCTTGTCGTTGGGGCTTGCCAAATAAAACCACGTACAAACTATCATGGCCACTGTAATTACGATTTTGATATAACAGTGCAAGATCTCATCTCTCTATTGCATAGGAAAAACACATGTATGTTCCTTGTTCGCACGACATTAAATTTTGTGACGGTGGCGAGACGTAGTTGGTGTGAAAAACCGATGCATAAGTATGACCTTGGGAGTTAATCAAACTGCCTGTTTCTAATTCTGTCCATACTAAATACAAAATGGGCGGGTCTCATTCTAGAGTAGTACTCCCTCCGTCCGGGTGCATAGGGCGCCTAACGAAAACTAGAAATGTCAGGAGTATTAGTCGCCGGTGGCTGCATGGCATATTGGATCCCGGTTTGAGTTAACGCTTGGCTGCATGGCGTTTCGCATCTTGCGCCTGGCGTCGTCGCTGCATGGACTTCCCGGAAGAAATTAATTGCAGCATGCAAAGCCGTTACACATTAGCACGAACGGACGCTGTTCTTGGTGATTAAAAGGAGACTGGATCGCACACATTAGCACACATTAGCACACACTCCGAACGCGCGCCAGACCTCGTCATGGCATACTGGATCGCTAGCATGGAGGACGATCAAGACCTAGTCATAGCTGGTGACCTGTGCATGCGAAGGAGGGCCACGGGACGTGGTTAGCCGAACCATCACAGCATTAATTAAACACGGGATTAGCCTCTTTCGGTTGCGTATTAGAGTGAGAGAGCTAGTCCTATCACTACTTGCCTAGATCGCGCTGCAGCGCGTAAGGCGCCCTATGCACCCGGACGGAGGGAGTAAAATCATCTAGCTCAGGTAGTGGGCGTTTTCCTCTCCAATAATCAGGTGTCGGGATCGATTCCACCATCCTGCATGTTTTTTGTTCGTTCTTTTTGCTAATTGCAGAGCGCTTTTTTTTTCGGAAACCAAACAGACAGGCATGCATGCATGCTGCATTAAACGTAGAGGTTCATGCGGAAAACAAACAGCTGGAATCTACAAACGTCAAGTTTATACGCACTTTCTTCAAATCCCTCCGACGTCAAGCTTTGAACACCGGAGGGAGTAATTTATTGAACATTGCTTATCCACTAACTGTACTCAACAACTTGGAACTGATTGCTTAATAATTAATATAATATGCTACCACATATGGTTGTGCACCGAATCACTTGGGTTTGCTGTATCAGAGAACTTGAAAGAAAATAAAATTGACATGCTATAATCATAGAAATTCTTTTACAGATTCTGTTCTTAACCGTGATCAGCAGGTGGGATCCCTTTTCCGAGACCTGTTTGTCAGTATTGATACTGAGTTGTAAATTACTTTTCTGGGAAAAGCTTCACCGCTCAATAATTTATATGATTTTCGTAAATCAAGCCATGCCATTTTACTCCAATGATCTAGATATAATTTCCTTTTATGTGATTACGAGTTGTCAAGATAAAAGATTCTTTTGGGAAAACATATGACAGTATATGTTTTTATTTGTTTGTTTATTCGGTATGCTAGATGGTTCATCGGTTAGTGTGTCTGGGGTTCCAGCTGTTTTTGAAAAGCAACCGTGTCACTTGCTCCATTAAGAGAGACACATGTCCAGAGATGTTAAAGCATGGTATTATCAAAGCCTGATTGCTATCTCTGCCTAATTTTTATATGTTATATATAATTTCCTCAAAGTTCGAATATATATTGTGTGCTCATCAAAGGTGGTATAACCAACCTTGAGTAGGTACTAGCTATAATCCTGTATATTTTTCTACAAAACAGACAACCATCAATAAAATGTAGATACGCAGTCCGATCATTTTTCTTGTTCATATGTTTAAACTAGTATTTTCAAAGTATTAGCTAAAGGATCACTGTAAAGTTAATAATGGTCCAAGAAAAGCGTAGTCGAAAAGAAAGAGAAGTTGGGAAGCGAGATGGTTGGTGCAATGCATTATTGTTCTAGGCCGGCATAAGTACAGGCAGGGCAGGGCTGCTGCTTGCTGATTAGGGTCTGCATATCTGATCTGGATAATGTCCGCGTCTTGCCTGTCACCATTAGTGCTTCCTGATTAGGTATGAGCCTAATTAGTTCTCAACCAGAGTTTGTCACGTCTAAAAACATTTAATTCTAAGTGAGTTCATAGGTTTCTAATATATATTTGGTTTGTATTGCATTTATAGCTTGTCACACTTTAGTATATATATGTTTCACGTGTCATAGTGAAGGTTTATATAGCCCTTAAGTGTGGTTTTAGTAATTAATGATAATATCTATGGACTAACAATTGTGTTGAGAATTGTTTAAAGGTTGTTCCATTGGTAATGCAATGGTTGATAGAGCATGGATTCATTGAAGAATGCCATGAGACCAAAAGAGTTGCATCGAGATCAATGAGCTCTAGGTGATGCTCATGTGATCAAGAAGAAGTTAGAGAGAAGAAGGCCTCGGATGATCAAGATTGTAGTTCAAGGAGTGAACTCAAAGATGATCGAGGTGTGCGAAGCTCATGAGTTGAGCTAAGTGAAGAACAAGAGGAAGTCCATGAGTTAGACTCGAGAAGATTGGTGATAAGCGTGAAAGCTAAGTCATTTGATTGGTTCAAATGACTAAGGTATATTGTCATCAATAATGTTTTAATGGACTAACCCATTTGCTTTGTGATAGAGTGTGTTGGGGGTTAGGATCCATGGGCTCATATGTTGAGCTAAAGGATCGAAGATTAAATCCATGAATTGGACTGAAGAAAGTTGACAATCAAGCAAAGAAGACTTTGTCGCTTGCGGTAGATGGACCAAATGACAAAGATATGAGATTGTCAATTTAGGCTTATGGACTAACCCACATGCTATGTGTTTGAGAGTGAGTTGGGGTTAGATCCATATGGTGGCAAAAGTTGAATCAAGATATTCAAATGTGCCAAATGGAAGAGCAAGATCAAGTCGAGCACGGTGAAGACTCACGAACTTGATGCTTGCGGTTCAAATTTGGTGGTGAACCGGTGAAGAAGATGAAAAGAAAAAAGCCTCCCATACTTGGTGCATGGGGAGCTATCAATTGGATTTCATCAAGCTTCCAAAGATCGAGAGAGGATCGAGATAGAAGCGAGGATGAAGATGGTCATCAAGCTCAAGTGGAGTTGGTGACAAGCGTAGAAGAGCAATGAGAAGCATCGGGATTTGGATGATGTGTTTATCGAATCCGACAAGGATTGCTCAAGGTAAAGGTATGCTTAGCTAGGTTTTCCTAGTTTTACCGGTCTCACGGAGTTTGATAGGAGACCGGATTATAGGTTCGATAGCCGTTCTATTAAGAGGGGCTAACGGACGGGTTGCGCGATCATATCGTGTGTCGAGTGCTCAACCTTTGCATATGTTGCATGTGTGTCGGGGTTTGTCGGGAAATCTAGAACTTAGTGTTCCAGGTTTCTCTCTCTGTAGAGGCGGTCTGACCGGCCTTAGGAGGCGGTCTGACCGGCCTAGCTTGTGCTAGGGTTGCTTTCGGGTTGTGTACCCGGAGTGTCCGGGTTATCCCGGAGTATCCGGGTTGTTTTCCCGGTGCATCCGAGATGTGTTCCCAGAGGCACCGAGTTCTGGCTCTGGAAGTGCTTTCCAGGGCCGGGCGGTCTGACCGGGCCAGGGGGCGGTCAGACCGGCCATGCATGTGCTGGCCTGCCCGTCTCTGGGGTTTTTCAGTGCAGCGGTCTGATCGGCCTTTGCCAGTTTCCAGCATGCTTTCCGGTTGTGCCGGGATTGGTTCCCAGTATCTCTGTGATTCGCTGCTGGTCTTTGCTTAATCCTTTTGTGTTGGGTTTCCGGTGCATCCGGTTTCGGGTCCGGTGCATCCGGGTTTGGCGTCCGGAGTATCCGGGGTAGTTGTCTCGGAATATCCGGACACAGGCTCTCGGGGTGAGTTCCCGGGTAAGGCGGTCTGACTGGCTTAGTGCCGCGGTCAGACCGGCCCTCTTTGTCCAGCTGAGTTTTGGCTCAGTTTTGGACTGCTCTCTGTTGGGTTCCCGGAGTGTCCGGGTGATATCCGGAATGTCCAGGAGTTGTCCCGAGGCTTGGTGCTTTCGGGAGTGTTCATCCGGAGTGTCCGGAGTTTCTACCCCGGAATGTCCGGGTAGTGGTTCTCCTGTGTGTCAGGAGGTCCAACGGCTAGTTTTATAGCCGTTTGGATAAAGGCAGTCTGACTGGCCTTGTGAGGCGGTCTGACCGGCCTTTTCGCAGAAACCGTCCAACGGCTAGTTTTTGGGGGTTTGGGTATTTATACCCACCCTAGCCCGTGGGGGATGGTTGCTGCTGTCTCTTGGGTCATTTGTTGATCCTCTGCTCTTGCTTCTACCCTCTCTAAAGTCCTCAAGTGCATGTGTTGCTAGATTGAGGTGTGAGGAAGAGTTTGTGCATTGATTGCACTTAGCATATGCATTAGTTGCATCGTGTTGAGCATTCGGCGTCGATTGTGTTCGAACGCGTGTCCGAGAGCTTGTTACTCTTGGAGGCCACCGACTCCTAGACGGCTTGGTGGTGGAGAGCTCGGTGATCTCTTCGTGAAGAATTGTGAAGAGGCCCGAGGAATTGTGAAGTGGCTTTGGAACTCGCCATCTCCGGGAGTGGAGGAAGGAGCTAGACGTAGTGGTCGAGGAGACTCCGGAGAGTCCTCGAGAGGAAGTGGCTTGAGAGGAAGTCCACCCTTGATCAAGTGTGATCGGGTCCTCAAACAGAGACGTAGGATATCGATGGATATTCAAACTCCGGGTCATAAATCGTTTGTCCCTTGTCTCCTTTACATATCGCAATTCATTCTTGTTATATTGTATATCTTGCATAGGATTGAATTGCTTGCAATATTGTATTGTTTATTTATCAACCTAGCTTTGAGATCATATTCATTTGATTAGGTTGTTTGTGCATTAGTTGAACTTAGCTTTTGAGGGGAAATAATCTAGTTTATAGTCAATAGTTTAATTTCGCATTTAAATTGGCTAGAATTGATTAGAAGTTTTAATTACCTATTCACCCCCCTCTAAACGACATCTTAGTCATTTAGGTCCTTTCACATAGATTAACTTTTTACTAAATTTTACTATATTTATAATTTAGATTTTGTTAGTCCCATTTTTATAATAAACTAAATTTTAACTAAACTTAGTTGTGATAAAGTTAGTCATGAATCAAACGGATCCTAAATTGTAGTACTGACTTCATACACCTGACCAAAGAGTGTGTAGGGCTTGGGAGAACGCTGACGTCAATATTTCCCTGCACCATGATTAAGTGTCCATCTAATTCTAATACACCACCTGCCTTATCTGTAGGACATCTTTTCTGTACATGGTATTCATGTCTACATATCATACGGGTTTTCGATTGAGGCTGCACCGGATTATGATGTGAAGATCGTTCGATTTCTATAGTGCAACGTAAATGCTAGACTTAGCATAGACGCCGCCACGCTGCTAATATCTTAACCAAGTTGTAAACGGTTGCAAAACATACAGATAAAAAGTGGAATACTCTTGCATTATAACAGAACTAGAGCTCTTTTTATGGTACCTTTAAATAAATATAGACAGTCTATTTTTCTTAATCCAATGGATGAGCTTTATTGGTACTCCAACACATGTATCAAGAGTACCACGGCTAAAAATTATGGAGTACCTTTGATTGAAGGGTAAAATCATAATTGGATAGGACAATTAACCTCTTATTCGTAGGGGCGTCATAGTCAGACTAAAATAACTCGTCCATTTTTTCCGTTCAGTTTGAAGAGATTGTCTAAAATCAGGGTTTGATCTAGATGTGGCTGGGCGTATTCAATGACTTGCAATGTCTGCCGGGTTGAGCTGCTTCCAGCGGAAGCCGTGGAGGAGCAGCAGAACGATCGCACGATAGTTCAACCCAAGCATATTAGAATTATTTGGTTCAGATGCCTTTAAATGGATCATATTACTCTCAAAATCACGAGTAACCAACTAATTGGTCTGGGAAATTTGAACCTGTCCAAAATGAGATGCACACGAGTCAAAATGAATCTGAAAATTATGTGCTTGGAACATGAGACAAGTCAATAACAGTAGGCAAATATGTTGGTGAAATGCCCTTATGCCTGTCGGGGATTTTAAACACTAGACCATACAAGGTGACGACGAAGTCATGCGAGTTGTTACGAGGATGCAGTGCAGAGGGCAAGATGAAGATGTATCACCATAGAGACGAAACAGAGAGGCGCAGACCATCACACAGAGTCAGAGAAGGTGATAGAGGAGCGTCTGAGATGGTTGTGCGAGAGGACGCGCAACATGGAGATGCACCACTGTAGAGATGACGTGGAGAAGGCGAGCACGAGTTGACGGCAATATCAGCACCTAAGATGATGTGTCAAATTAGGAATAGACAATAAGTCTATACTAACCTTGGAAATCAAAAGTCAGACTCTATTGGTACTCCAACTCTCTTTACAGAGTATAAGGTACCTAAAAAAGCCTCTAGAACTAAACTACACTAATTTGATTTCCCCAACATAGTAACATACTTTGTATCTTCTTTTTCACATCAACTTGAAAAAAAACACAGGGAAACACATCATAACAACTAAGATTTAGTTTGCAATTGCTAAACTGTGTTATATTGAATTTATTTTATAAATTGTCGTATAAAAATAACCGTAGAAAGGTTAGCACTCTGTTGGCAAACCATATTATAATTTAACGAGCTCCTAAAACATAGCAAATTAAAGTCTCTACACTTAGCAATATATCTCTCTTGTTTTACTTCTAGTGAGAAAAATTTTATAAAAAAACACCTAGTACAACTTATAGATGCATACACACAAACACAATATCATATGCATACACTCACATATAGGGCTGGAAACGAGCCGAGCCGAACCGGCTCGCGGCTCGGCTTGCCCTGGCTCGAGAAAATACGAGCCGAGCCCAAGCCGGCTCGCCAGATTCTACGAGTAGGGAAAGAGGCTCGGCTCGAGCTTTCACCGAGCCCGAGCCGACTTGTAATGGCTCGCGAGCTGGTCTAACCTAACTTAACCTGCTCCCGTCCGATTTAGCCTCTCAGATCTCGCTGCTTTCCCTTCCTTCTCTCTCTGTCTCCCGCGAGCCGCGACGGCGACGCGACCTAGGGTTAGGGCGCTACTGTCTCCCATCCTTCCTCCACCGGGCATAGCCGCTGGTCCGCCGCCATATCCTTTGCCGCATCCTCCGCCACCCCCTCCACCACCTCCTTCCCTCTGCCACCTCCTCCACCTCAGCTCCTGTTGCCGACTACTACACCGCCATCTCCTGCCGCTCCTTCACCGGGAACAGCCACCGTTCGCCGCCACCTCCTCCGCTGTCGCTCATGGATCAAGAGCAGCAGCCTAGCGAGGGGTCACGAGCCTGTGCGCGTGGAGTCCGTAGTCCCAGCCGCGCTGCGCCGGCACCCCCTGGTGCAATGCGACTACTTCCGCCTCGTCGAATCCTTCGGACCTTGTTCCCGCCGGCTGCCAGGAATCCACCTCCGCCTCCACCTTGCGCGGCCCCAACTCCACCTCCACCTCCCTTACGTGGCCGCCTCCACCTCCTTGCTCATCTCCACCGCCTCCACATCCCCCACGTTGGACCCTACCTCCGGTCTCCTCGCCGAGCTTATGAGCGGCTCGCGAGCTTTTGCGAGCCGGCTCGCCGAGCTTTGCGAGCTGAGGAGGTGGCTCGGGCTCGGTTCATTCGACCACCGAGCCGAGCCGAGCCGAGCTCGGGCCAAGCCTTAGCGAATTTGAGCCGAGCCACAAGCCTCGAGCTTTATGTCCAACCCTACTCACATAACCCCTACCGGAGATTGGACTTATGCAGTTTGAAGATTATGAAGTCACCACAAATAGGTACATCACATACCACTAAAAGGAAATTTTGCATTTATGAGACACACGAGGAGTAAACTTAGGTTTGATCCCTAATTAGTAGTGGGTACAACCGCCTCCAGTAATCATCCCATCAATGTTTGGTTCTCCATCGTCGGCCGCCATTTTAGTCTCCTTGTCTGCAGATGATACTAAAAACTGTTAACCAAACAGCAAAGGCATATGCAAAAACGGGTCGATCAAACGGACAATCTAAGCCTAAGCGGTGTTCTCAGTCTCATGCAACGAGATTTGTTTTAAGGAAATGGAACAAGATCCCCAAAGGACACCCGGCGACTCGTTCTTTTTTCTCCGGTGTTCTTCCGTTGAATCATGAATTCTGAATCCTGGTGTTTTGGTGCTCAAATGTTTTGCGTGCCTAAAACAAAAGCATGGGAGATATTTCTTTCTTTTCTTCGTGCTATGTTGGCGCCAAGCCGCCAACGACCCGGTTGTTCGATGTCAACTCGGAGACTTTGTTCTCCCCTTCTGTTACAAAATTGTTGGGATTGTAAATGGCAATGAACAGTCGTTCGAAGATTCAAGCGTTCGCATTCTTTATTGAAGATTGTCCTTATATAGAGATTACAAAGATTGCAGTTGCTAATCTGGGAACTGCCGGGAGCAGTTGTAGAGAAAGATTCGGCAACTGCCGATTGCTCACAAAGAGCAACTGCCTGAGGCAGTTTGTTCGTAACACTCCCCCTTGAGCAATCTCATTCTTGCAATAAAGATTATCTTCAAAAAGTGACTCCTCCAAAAACCCTGTGGGAAAAAATATGAGGAGCATAGAGTTTGATATGCTGTTTAAAACTCCTGTAAAACCCAATGGGAAAATAAGGAGAAAATGCGACAGCATATTATGATTATTGTCTCGTTGAACTCAATACGAGAAGACTCATAGAGTTTAGAGAGCAATAAATATGTCGTATATACTTCCCAAAAAACCCCGGTGGGGAAAACGGAAAATATGACATATATTCTTATGTTGATATTACCTCATTAAAAACCTTGATGAGAATCTGTAAAGTAAACTCATAAAGGGAAAAAGAGTGTAATATGATGCTTTGAACAGGACTTAACTCAGGAAGACGCTCCCCCTGATTCTTGCAAATCTCGAAGTCGTCGCATACCAATTTCATGAACATACTTTTGGAATGTAGAAGTTGGTAGAGACTTCGTGAACAAATCAGCTAGGTTGTCACATGATTTGACTTGCAAGATGTCGATTTCCCCACTTTTCTGAAGTTCATGAGGAAAGAACAACTTAGGGGCAATATGCTTAGTGATATTGCTCTTGATGTATCCTGTTTGCATTTGTGCAACACAAGCCGCATTATCTTCGTAGATAATGGTAGGTGATTCGATAGAACCAATTCCACATGACTGTTGTATGTGGTTTATCATTCTGCGAAGCCACACGCATTCGCGTGATGCCTCATATAATGAAATTATTTCAGAATGATTGGTAGAAGTTGCCACAAGAGTCTGTTTCGAAGACTTCCATGATATGGCAGTTCCACCATGTAGGAACACAAAGCCGGTTTGTGATCTGGCATTATGGGGGTCAGATAAGTAGCCAGCATCTGTGTATCCAATCATATTGGAGTCCTGATTTCTCTGGAATTGAAAGAATAGACCAAGATCCTTTGTGCCTTGGAGATATCGAAGGATATTTTTGACTCCAGACCAATGGCGTTTGGTAGGAGCTGCGCTATGTCTAGCAAGTAGATTCACTGCAAAAGCAAGATCGGGTCTTGTGCAATTTGCAAGATACATAAGCGCTCCAACGGCACTGAGATATGGAACGTCGGGTCCCAACATCTCTTCCCCATCTTCCCTTGGTCTGAACGGATCTTTCTCTACGTCTAGAGAACGAACCACCATGGGAGTTTTAGATGGGTAGGATTTGTCCATATTGAACTTCTCCAATATCTTCTGGATATAGGCAGCTTGGTGTACCATGATTCCTGAGGGAAGGTGCTCAAGTTGAAGACCTAAGCAAAATTTGGTTTTACCCAAATCCTTCATCTCAAATTCCGTTTTTAGGTGATTGCATGCTTCATCGATATCTTGTGTGTTGCCAATGATGTTGAGATCATCGACATACACTGAGATGATGCAAAATCCTGTAGAGGACTTCTTGATGAAGACACATGGGCAATCATCGCTATTGGAGTAACCCTTCTGAAGAAGGAACTCACTGAGTCGGTTGTACCACATCCGTCCCGACTGCTTTAAGCCATACAATGACTTATTCAGTTTTACACAGTACATGTTGCGTTGTGCGCTTGCATTCGGGACAGGGATTCCGTCAGGAACCTTCATGTAAATGTCCGAATCTAATGACCCGTAAAGGTATGCGGTCACGACGTCCATCAACTGCATAGATAGACGATTTTGTACTGCCAAAGATATGAGATATCGGAAAGTGATTCCACTCATTACCGGAGAATATGTCTCATTGTAATCAATGCCGGGTCTCTGCGTAAACCCTTGTGCTACGAGCCTTGCTTTGTATCTCACCACCTCATTGTTCTCATTCCGTTTCCGGATGAAAACCCATTTGAATCCCACAGGGAAAACCTTGGGAGGTGTAGGTATTGCTTCAGTGAATACCTTTCTTTTGTTAAGCGAGGCAATTTCCGCTTGTATTGCATCCTTCCATTTAGGCCAATCGGAGCGTTTTTGACACTCGACGATAGTCCTTGGATCATGATCATTGAGAAGGGTATTTGCAATTGTAGCAGAAAAATAGATGTCGACAATCGTAGACTTACGGTTGAATGATTCTCCAGAATCGATATAGTTGGTGGAAATTTCTTGCACCCTAGATGACTCTTCGTGATTTCCCAATACGCGTAAGTCTGGGTGTTCCGATGGCCTAGCCAGTGTGCGCGGACTGGAGCTAGGTTGTGGAGGTTGCCCATCCACTGGGTGTGCACTACCCATTAGGTGTTCGTCAGCGTTGAGTTGACTTGACTTTGAGGGTTTTCTCCTCGATTTCCTTAGTTGCTTGCGTGAAGCTTGTTCCGGGTCAGAAGCCGTACTACTCCCCCTCTTTTGAGGAACAGGGAGTTGAGTGGTTTTTGCTGGTATCTCCACTCTTTCGGGCGCATTTCTGGCCGGATTTAAGGATTTGGTAACACCCTTTAGATCAGTAAATGAATCTGGCAGGTTATTTGCAAGATGTTGCAGATTGATGATTTTCCGAACTTGTAGTTCGGTCTCTTGGGTACGTGGATCAGAGGATGAAATGGCTGTAGCATTCCAATCGATTTCCGGGCATTCTTTCTGGTACTTGAAATCTCCCCCTAATGCCGGGAAATGTTCCTCATCGAATATGCAATCAGCGTGACGGGCTGTGAATAGATCCCCAGTAAGGGGTTCCAGGTACTTTATAATCGACGGCGATTTGTACCCCACATAGATCCCCAGTTTCCTGTGTGGGCCCATGGATGTCCGCTGCGGTGGTGAGATCGGGATGTACGTAGCACATCCGAACTTACGCAGATGGGAAATGCTAGGAGGATTTCCACGTACCAATTGCAGAGGGGAAGTACTGTGATATGCAGTAGGTCGCAATTGTATTAAGTCAGCAGCGTGTAAGACTGCGTGACCCCAACAAGAGGTTGGCAAGCTGCAATTCATTAACAAAGGTCTTGCGATGAGTTTAATCCTCTTAATCAGTGATTCGGCCAAACCATTTTGTGTGTGGACATATGGGACCGAGTGCTGAACTTCAATCCCCAAAGCCATGCAATAATCATTGAAGGCACGTGAGGAGAATTCGGCAGCGTTGTCCATGCGAATTGTCTTAATTCGACTTTCTGGATAATGGGCTTGTAACTGAATGACTTGCCGCATTATCTTGGCAAATGCATGGTTTCGTGTGGACAAAAGGCACACGTGTGACCATCGTGTAGATGCGTCGATGAGAACCATGAAATACCGAAATGGTCCAGAAAATGGTTGGATGGGACCACAAATATCTCCTTGAATGCGTTCAAGGAACTGAAGTGGTTCAGCTTGTATTTTGAGATGCGAGGGTCTCAAAATTAGCTTTCCCGTTGCACACGAGGTACAAACGAAATCTGAAGATTGAGGAAATTTTGACTCAAGCAAATTATGACCGATGGAATTGCGAGTAATTTTTCTCATCATCCCGATGCCGGGATGGCCTAGGCGATCATGCCAAGTTTGGAATGCGTTAACATTCTGAAAAATTACTTTGTAGGCAACATGTTCTACGGGCTTGATGTACGTATAGTACAAACCGGACGATAGAGAAGGAATCTTTTCGAGTACTTGCTTGCCATATCCGTAATCTCTAGTGAAGAGGAGGTACTCCTCTTTGTTGTCTTCATGGGTTTCAATGTGAAATCCATTTTTACGGATATCTCGATAACTAATGAGGGTACGTGACGAGTCGGGATACAGCAAGGCATCCTCTATTGTCACTTGTGTACCTCCTGGGAGGGTAAATATGGCACGTCCAGTGCCAACAATTACCGTATCGCGTCCAGCGATAGTTAAAATATCTCCATTCATCTTTCTCAGAGTTTGGAAATACTTTAACTCCCTTAGTATCGAATTTGTGGTAGCACTGTCCACAAGGCATAATTCTTCTTCCATCGGATTGTCCCGTAGATCACTATATATAAAAGAACTTTCAATAAGAAACTTCATATAAATATATAGTAGATAATCATATCAAATGTGCTGATACAATATAAAAGACAACAATACATATGTTCTTAATACAACAACACAAATGGACGTAGTTAAGGTAGATCATAAAGGAGATTGGGAGACTAGTCGAGGTCTCCGAACATGTCAGTTGAGGCGAACTCAATCATCATGTTCTCCGTGTCGGCAGGATCCTCTAGCTTATGGAGAGGTATGGTGTTGCTTGGTCCGGGAGGAACCTCGAGCGAACTGCCATCTCCATTTGCGCTGTTTGGATGAAGGTTGAAGTTGGCTTCAAACCTTTTTCCTTGAGGTGCCTTGCGTTCTTGGGATTGTTGGTACAGAGCAGCCAGATGTTTTGGGGTTTTGCACTTGTTAGTGGGGTGCGAGTAGCATCCACACTTGTCGCAAAGCTTAGTTTTGTCGAACTTGGGCTTTGCGATGCCTTTCCCCTTGTTGGAGTTTCTTGGCTTCTTGTTCCTACTGCGCTTGCGCTTACCCTTGAAGTTCGATGGTTTGCCTTTGGAGGCACCGTCAAACTTCTGTCTATTCGCGATACCCATATGAACCTCAGGCAAAGGCTGTGCCCCAACAGGGCGCTGAGAGCCATTCTTGAGGAGTAGCTCATCATGCTTTTCAGCCTGAAGTAAGATATGGATGAGGTCGGAATAGACGGTATAGTTGCGAGCGCGGTATTGCTGCTGAAGGATCCTATCTGCGGGGAGCATAGTGGATAGAGTTTTTTCTATCTTCTCCGCATCGGTAGGTTCCTTATCGCAAAAGCGTAGCTTGGAACAAATCTTATGAACCTTATGATTGTACTCTCCGATGGATTTGAAATCCTGAAGGCGGAGATGAGTCCAATCAAGTTGTGCTTCAGGCAGGAGAACTGCCTTCTGCTGTTCATACCTCGTTTTGAGGGCCAGAAACAGAGTACGAGGAGATTCCTCCTGTAAGTACTCCGCTTTGAGATCTGGGTGAATATGGTGCCGAATGATATATAGGGCCATATATTTCTTTGCTTCTGTCAGTGGTGCTTCTCCTTCCGGAACAGGAGTGTTCGGGTCTTCGAGTGCACGCACAATCCCACGGGACGCAAGGCTGATCTTGATGTCCATGGCCCATGTAGGGTAGTTGTGGCCGTTGAGGGCAAGCTCCTCAAATTCCTTTGAGGCCATCGGTGACCTACATGGGAAACCAGAGATAATTAATTTACGTTCGGTAAATTAAGAACCATCATGGTTGATGTTGTAAAGAACTTTGCAAAATTTAAGAAAGCTTCAAGAAGTTGACTTGAAACTTTGGTGTGAATCTCAAATTTGCTAATTATGACATGTTGTCGAGAGTGGATCTCGTGGCATTAGGGAGTATAATCTGATATAAATCAGTAGATACTCAAGTATAATCTGATGGAAAATCAGTAGATACTTGTATACCTAATGTAATATGACGCTTAGGGAGTATAATCTGATATATGATCAGTAGATACTCGAGTGTAATCTGATAAAATCAGTAGACACTCATAAACCTAATGTCATATGGCGCTTTAGGGAGTATAATCTGATTAAAATCAGTAGATACTCGAGTGTAATCTGATAAAATCAGTAGACACTCATGAACCTAACGCCGTATGTCATTGTTCGATTTGGAGAAAATCACGGTGAAATTTGCAAATTGATTCCTGCTCGTATTAAGTCGGAAGGACTTAATTAAGGTGAATCAATGTTTATTTGCAAGAAATGAAGATTTCAATTGCAAATAATGGATGCAAGTGATCTCAACATGTGTAAAAACATGGAAATACATTGCATTACTTGATATTCTGGAATACATGGTATTCGACAGAGAAATACAGTACTGGTACGAAAATACTGTAAATAACGAGGTCTGAACAAACTAAAAACAGTGCTGAAAGACTGAAAAGGGCTTAGATGCGAAATCTAAAAGATAGGAGCCCTTATACACAAACCCCCGAGGGCCTGATTGCAAAACAACAGCCGGCCTGGGCCTGGGCCGGCTTGGCCTTTCGGCCCATATGGAGGGCGCGCAAGGGAGGTGAGGCGAGTGGGCCGGCCTCAATGGCCCACTCGGCCAAGCCAAAATGGGAGGCAGGGGGTGCCCGGTTAGGGATTCCCAATCCCTAACCGGTGCCGGCGGCGGCTCCTGGATGTAGGCGGGGGCGGCTCCTGGATGGAGGCGGGGGCCAGGCGAGGGGCGGCACCGCGCGGAGGGCCCGGCGGCGGCCGGCAGCGCGCCAGGGCGGCGGGACCTAGGCGGCGGAGGGCAAGGCGGCGCGGCCAAGGCGGCGCGGCCACGGGCGGCCACGGGGCGGCGCGCGAGGCGGTGGCCGGGAGGGGCCGCGCGGGGCGGCGGCCGGCGGCATCCGAGGCGCGGAGCGGCGACGGCGGGGCGACCACGGGGCGCGCGGCGGCGGCGCCTGCGGGAGGGGCGGCCAAGGGGCAACGGCGGAGGGGGCGCGCCGGCCACGCTTGGAGGCGGCCGGGCGGGGGCGGCGACCGGGCGGCGCGGCTGCGGATGCGGCGCGCGGCGGTGGCCCGAAGGGCCACGGCGGCGGCAGCAGCGGCCACGCGACCGGCCGGCCGGCCGGTTCAACGGCGGTTGGCAGAGGCGGCCGGGCCCCCGGCCACGTCCTCGGAGGAGGTGATGCGCGGCTGCGGGGAGGCCGCGACGTGGCCGTTCGGGAGGCCGTTGGCGACGTGGCCGTTCGGGAGGCCAAGGACGGCCGGCGCCCACGTGCCGGTGCGGGACGCCAGCGACCCTGGAAAGGGTGCGACGAACCGGCGGCGGGTGCCGGCCGTGCGCTGAGGCGGAGAGAAGCCGAGGGGGTGCACCGAGCCGGAGGACGAAGCGGCGACGACAGGCGTCGAAGCAGGCGCAGTGGCGACCACCGGCGAGCCGATTGCGGGCTCTGGCGGGGATGGAGGGCACGGCCCCCATCCATGCTCGGGGCACCAGTCCGGCGGAGGCGGCGGTGCGAGCGCCGGGTCGAAGACGGCCTCGTACTCGTCGGCGTAGAGCGGCGGAGCCGCTGGTCCGGCGAGGAGCCATGGAGACAGCGCCGGCGCCGAGGCGCCATGGCGCTGCTGCCACTGACGACGAAAAGGACGGCGAGGTCCGAACCGGCGTCCGCGACGGTGGCGACCAGCGAAGCGACGACCACGGCGACTCTCACGGAGGAAGTGGCGGATGAGGCGACGCAGGGAGGAAAAACCCCGAGGCATGCTCACCTTCTTCTCTTCTTCTTACTCTGATCTCTCGTGCTCAGTGGAGAACCAAAGGCTGATAACGTGTTGGGATTGTAAATGGCAATGAACAGTCGTTCGAAGATTCAAGCGTTCGCATTCTTTATTGAAGATTGTCCTTATATAGAGATTACAAAGATTGCAGTTGCTAATCTGGGAACTGCCGGGAGCAGTTGTAGAGAAAGATTCGGCAACTGCCGATTGCTCACAAAGAGCAACTGCCTGAGGCAGTTTGTTCGTAACAAAAATGACGCAAAGAAAGAAGAATGACGCATATGCCGAGCACGTAAGCAACGTAACGTGTTCACTTCTTGCTCGTCACTGCTGCATTAAGTAATCTGTGTTATCCAAAGAAAATATACCTCTACTGGCAGCAGCAGACGGGAGGCTGCTGTCGCGGATCTGAGGATCTGACACGAGACGAGCATCAGATGCATATGGATATCAGGCACATGACAGCCACAACCGAAGCAGCTATTCAATCGTGTTCATGGATAAATGGCATCAAGCCATTTGCCCATTTCCCAGTGATTTCCGTTTCAGGTTTTAGCTTCAACTCCTAAAATGGTCAGTTTAGCAAGAAACAGCCGAAATTTGGATGAAAATGGGCAAAACTAGTAAGTACATGATTTATTTCCATGTGATCGAGAGAGAATAAAACATGCAACCCCATTCAAAATCATTGCCGAAATAATTTGGTTAAATTCTGAGCTGGTTTACGCAATCCTAGCATAGCTTCTTAGATACTCCTAATTAAACCCAGGAACTGATGATTAGCTGCCACTAGCTTTCTCATTTCTGAACCGTAGTCGTCTTAACACCTAACTAGGTTATGATTTTGGTTGGCCTATCCACTTCATGAAGAACAATGAACATCCGCGCTAGACTGCTAGCACGTACTTTCACTCAACGAATAATTGGGTTATGATTTTGGTCCGCCTCTCCACTTCCTAAAGAGCAATCAAAACTGCTAGTCTTTTCACTCAATGAATATGGCACACGAATAGATGTCCATGTTTTTATCGTCTTTGATGACCTAACTCAGAACTTCATTATTGTTATTTTTCTCACGACAGATCGATACATCCCCGTGTTTGTTCTTCCATCCAACTGGCAGTTTCTGTCTAATTGATCTGTTAAGAGGTCCTTTTTCACACTCTCTTTCGCTTAATTTATGCATGCAGGCATCGTTGATTTGGACTGTTGGAATGTTTGCATCACACCTAGGGCCCCACACAGGCACACGAATTTTAGTTTAACTGTATGGGGTTGTGATAGGATTTGGGGCTCACCAACCCATGCATAACATTCAGCTCATCAGCCAAGCTTGCCAATGCATGTAACCACTTTTTTGAGACAAAAAAGCTTGGGAGCACCACACCATCCCAATCATAGCATTCGGTGTGCGGTCTGTTTTCGGTAGCAGATGACCTCACAAGATGATTATTTATTCACTTGCTAACCTAATGCAAAAGCCCAAAAACCCAAATGGAAAGCTAAAGAGAGCTAATCAAACAATCACGAATGAGATATCAAAGGATTGTTGTCAGTGTCATGCATGGGTATGAATAGGATAGGCGCCTTTCGGGTAGCTTAATTGGCTGGGTTTTTTTTCCTCATGAATGAATGGTACGGCCAAACATCTTTCCGTTGGACCTGCCGGCCGGACGGATTGAAAAAACATGTAGTTCTTCAAATCCTGATATATGTAACATACCTAACAAGTATTCATACACATGTGACACAAAAAATGGGCTTCATCTACAGCCTAATTAAAGTAGCCGCATGCTGCAAAATCTCGTTTGGGACTGGTCGGATATTTCGATACCGGTTGTCAAAACCCACTTGCTATTGTAAGAAAAAAGTTCATTTTACACACATACTCTCGCCCGAGTCCAAATTTAGACATCAACTTTAAAACCTTTACTTTTCACCCTTAAACCTTCGAACCGGGTAAAATGTCCCTGACCGTGAAACTAAAGTAGTTTTGGCAGACAAAGCATGTGAGGTGCCAAAAATGCTGACATGCCACATGACAAACATTGCTGTGTCAAGGAAAGCTAATTCGGTAAAAAGAAAAGGAGAGAAGAAAAAACTACTATGTGTTGTACAAAGTACTTACATTTTCATGTGTAAATTGTTTTAGATCTATTGGAAATTTATTAATGTATTTTTTAAAGCTGGGGAGCTGAATCATCGCACTGGATTTCTTTTCTTCATAAAACCGAACAGGAGCACTACCTATTCATTGAGAGAAAAGTAGAGCATTTTTGAGTGGTAACACATCCGGAAAAATCACCTAAAGACACATGCAGACTACTCCCTACTTGAATCAACGCTAATCATGCTAGGGTATGGCACACCGGCCACTTGACAGAAGTCTTGGAAGGCAAGGTGGACTACCTCTAGGTAGGTGAGACGCTTTCCGGTGGAAATGCGTCTGTTTTGTTCCTTTCACACATTTTAGAGTAAATAAATCAGGTGGCCGTTGTGGACCTTGGCGATGCTCATTTGGACGGGCAAGACCATCTTGTCCTACTAGGAGTTCACGAAAGTGCGGGATCCGAGAGTGGAAGCGGAGGGTCCGCTACCTAGAGCTCCATGAGGCTCCATACCATGATGGTACAAGAGCAATCCTTACAAATGTGGCAAGCTAAGGCTTCTGAGGCAAAGCTAGCAGAGAGGGTCGTGGGGTCAGTCCCTATGGTGTCTGTGAGGATTCTGTTGCGGAGTATGAGTAAAAAAAAGAGCTTATATTTTGGCTCAGTCTACACGCTCCAGATTTTTGCGGCCTCAAAACAGCTGTCTTCTACAGAATTGAATGTGATAAGCCGAGCTCGCCGTGTACTCCCCCGACGAATTCCAAAGCCAACTGATGGAATCCGCACGTTGTGCATCCAGGTGAACCGAGGCAAGCAGGCCCAAAACGTCGATGAACTCCAGGAGCTGGGCGGACTAGAAAGTCTAGCGACCGTTCTTATCCAGTTCTCACACCGCACTAGATGTAAAAGTAGAATTATTCTTTATTTAATCAATTCGTGCATGTCAAATGAAAGAATTATGCAGTTACGTGTATGTAAATTTTGACTTGGTCTACGATTTTTTTTTAACAGATGGGAATGCATTGGAGGTGAACTATATTCAAGTACTCCGGTTCCTTTTAATATGCTGCCTGGGTGCATGTCAACAACAATTAAAGCATGCACGATGATAGCTCCGAGCTAACTACAGAACTAGGCGTAAACAAAACACAAATCAGCTGTCCCGGTCAAGCATTCATACACAAAAACCCTGGCTTTATTAGCCAGGCTTCCTCTTATCTTCCTCCTCCCTTTTCTCTCTGGCCTACACTGGTTTAATGATCAACAACTGGTCGCCCACGGCTGGCCACACCTGCCCATATCAACAAGTACTTGCCGTGTATCGATCGACAGCGACTGCAAGCGGGCCCGATCTCCCGTTTATATATGCTCTCGAACCAAGACGTCTATCATGCGACGACGTCCTCTGAACTCCTAAAACCCTCTCAGGTCGCAACGTTCTTTCTCAATACAGCCGCACGCCAACCTACCGAGCAAAGCAATGGGAGAAGTCGCCACGGAGCTGCTGTACAGCATGGCGCCGTTGGTTCTGTCCAGCTCCGGCGCCGTGGAAGCCGGCAGCTGTGCACCCCTGCTCGCCGAGCTCAGGGTGCGTGCTTTCTTATCTCTGCTGCCTTCTCTTTCGTCTCTCGTGTTCTTGAGGCGTACGTGCCGCGCCCGGCCGTGGTAATCGGAACCGGTATTGCTAATTGGTAGCTAGTACTACTGTGCTGTGATTGATCTGATGTGTGGAGTTTGTGAGTGTGTGCAGCAACTGTGGGGGGAGATAGGGAAGAGCCGGGAGGAGAAGGAGCGGATGGTGCACGAGCTGGAGGCGGAGTGCATGCGCGTGTACCGCCGCAAGGTCGACGAGGCCACCGGCGAGCGCGCGTTGCTGCACCAGTCTCTCGCCGCCAGCGAGGCCGAGATCGCCGCCCTCACCGCCGCCCTTGGCGCCGGAAACAGCACGCAGTTCAAGGTATGCGGCAGGCAGGCAGCAATTTGTTTCTCCTTTTCATGCTTATTACTTACCTAGGTGTTTCGAAGAGCGACGCTGATGCTTTGTTCAAGAATATAAAATGCTTTAGACATGGTAACTTTTTATTAAAAAATATATTTATCAGCTATCTGATTTTTTTTCACATTTTAGTCGCTCTTTAAACCTTTAGATCAACATCCAACCATTTCGTCCATGCCTCACTCTATATATAACATACAAACTAAAAATTGCGCTAAGCTTTCGCTAAAATTACACACTTTCAAATACTGTAATTTTAGGCTAAGTGATGTGCAATTTTAGGTAATTGAAAATTACATTAAGTTTTTACTAAAGTTGCACACTTTCAGTACTGTAATTTTAAGTTAAACGATGTGTAATTTTAAGTGACTGAGATTTATAAAAATTTCAGACAACCAAGAATTAGCCAACGTGAAAAACTAATGTAAGTAAGGAAGTACGTACCTCTCTTAACAAATCTAACGGTACTAATTGTCGTATCATCAGTCTGAATAGTTTACATTTTCCTCGGCATAAAGGAATAGTTTTCATTGTACACATTAGCTGTCAAAGTAAAGGAAGTTTGACTGCTAGAATTACAAATGTCGTAGTTTTCTAGATGCAGAGGCTGGAAGAAGAACTGTTCTTTTATCTAAAAAGCATGACAAGCTAAAATTATATAGTTTCAGAATTTCGGTGAAGTCTATGATTGTTTATCGATAGTGCTCAGATTAACACGGTATAACCTCACCAGTAACCACATATATAGTAGCCACACAGGGTGATCAATTTGGTCACTGAAATCTCCATCTGTTTGGTGAAACTTAGCATACTATTCTGGCACGTGTCTCCCTCCTTAATTAGGTGAACAAATGGACCGTGTCGCTGAACGAACGGGTGTCATCAGCGACGGCTTTGCTGGAAGAACTGAGAGCGATGAGAGCAGAACGGAGCAAGCAGTTCGCTGACATTCGGTTGGAGATCGAGAAGATCACTGCTGAAATTGCAGGGAGGAGCCACGGCTATGACACCTCCCCCAGGGCCGGCGAGGTGGATGGACATGACCTGACGATCAGGAGGCTGAACGAGTACAGAGCGCGCTTGTCGAATCTCCAGAAAGAGAAGGTACTGTAACTGTTACTCATCCCCGTTCTGCCAAGAACATTGTTCTGAAACTTCAGAGTTTTACTACAGTTCGTCTGCGAAGAAAGTTGAACTAATCCATTTTCCTACAAGAGAGTCGAATTAGTTTTCAACAGATTTCTTAAAATAATCCCTTCACCAGAATACTTTATGAACTTCAATTTTGTGTAAGACGGACTTGTCAACAACTAGTTAGTAGGACATCAGTTCAGGTCTTGTGCTGTACATGTTGTTAAGTTGTCTAATCAGTCGATTCATATATATATATATATATATATATGCTTTCCTAACCACTATTATAGTGATCATGAAAAGCTTGCAGCATTCCAAGGATTGTGGTTGGTGACTGTTACTTAATTAACTATGTATGAATCGTCCGGAACATCTGAACAGTATGATAGCGATAAACTGACGGTCATGCTGTTTTCCAGTCCGATCGGCTTCACAAAGTCCTGGAGCACGTCACCGAGGTGCACTCCATGTGCGACGTGCTCGGCGAGGACTTCATCGCGATCGTGAACGAGGTCCACCCCGGTCTGCACGAGGCGGACCCCGGCAAGCCCACCAGCATCAGCGACAGCACGCTGGGCAGCCTCTCCCAGGTCGTCGCCATGCTCGCGTCAGAGAAGACCAAGCGAACAACCATGGTACGTACCAGTGTACCACCACCTATCTCCTCCTCTGCTTCCAACCTGTTAATGATTACTGCACATATAGCACTGATGACTGATCAATGCTCATGATCGCCATGCTCTGCGTTGCAGCTGCGAGAAGCCGTGGCGCCGCTGGTGGAGCTGTGGGATCTGATGGACTCGCCGGAGGAGGAGCGGCGGTGCTTCAGGAACGCGACGGCCGTCCTGAGGCCTGCGAAGGAGGTGGCTCTGTCCTCCGGCGTGCTATCCATGGCGACCATAAAGAAGGTACGCTGATCAGTTCTGCTATCATGAGTAGAACTGTAGAAGTACTCGATCGATGCAGCAATTCGTTTACGAATTTGCAATGTGGGTACTGATCGGTTTCGTTGTACGTTTCGCCTGCGTCGCGAAGACGGAGGAGGAGGTCGAGAGGCTGACGAGGCTCAAGGCCGGCCGGATGAAGGAGCTCGTGCTGAAGAGGCGGCTGGAGCTGGAAAACATCTGCAGGAGCATGCACGTCGAGCCTGACGCGAGCACCTTGCCGGAGAAATCCATCGCGTTGATCGATTCCGGTACGAGTTCAGAATTCAGACACAGGGTTCTTGTTTTACTTTCAGAAATGCATTTCAGATGTAGATTAGCTTTAACCAATCTTTTATTAGGCCTCGTGAATCCTTCTGAGCTCATGGCCAGCATCGACGAGCAGATAGCGAAGGCCAAGGAAGAGCATCAGTCTAGGAGGGACATCATGGACAAGATCAACAAGTGGCTACTGGCCTGTGAGGAAGAGAAATGGCTCGAGGAGCACAACTTGGTAGGTCCAAATTAATGTCGCAGAACTAAAGGATTCAGAATGCATTGAACACTGAGTTCTTGGAGCTGAAAACAAGGGGATCTGCTGGTTTCAGGATGTGAACAGGTTCAACACTGGCAGGACTGCACGTCTGAACCTGAAACGAGCCGAGAAAGCAAGGGTTATCATCATGAAGATTCCAGGTATGGTACATTTCATGAATCACAGAACAACTTAATTAGCCCCTCGTCACCTACTGTGAATTCAGCATCCATTAATTCAGAAGATGTTTGGGTAAAATGATTCATTGTTCATTAATCTGCAGCTATTGTTGATAACTTGATGAGTCGAACACTCGCATGGGAGAGCGAAAGAAAGAAGCATTTTCTGTACGACGGGGTAAGCTAGTTTTCAGTTCTACTATATCAGCATAAGCAGTAACATTTTCATAGCAGTTGATGAATTGTTTCGTTTCTTACCTTGTGAAGGCTCGCCTAGTCGCCGTGTTGGAAGAGCACAAACAAACCAGGCTAAGGCAGGAAGAGGAGAGGAGGCGGCTCCGGGTAAATACACACACCTGTTTTTTTACTGCATTTGGTTGGCAACTTGCAAGAACAAACTAACGATGAAACAACACTATAATTCAACTTAATTCTGAATTCACCGGAAGTAAGTAATCTTTACGTGTTGCAGGAGCAGAAGAAGCTGCGCACTCTGTTCAGCGAGAAGGAGGCGATGCCTCACCTGAAAAGACCGGCCGGCAGCGGCTTCAGCAGGACGCTGGAGCCGTGCAACATGAACCGGAAGAGGATCGACGCGGATGACAGGTTCACGCGCTCCGCGCCGTCGGTGCGCAGCAGCGCATCCAGTGTCAGCGGCGGCGGCGGCGGACGTTTCGCGGCCGAGCTCGTCAGGCCGCGGTCGTCGGCGGCGGGGCACAGCGGCGAGTTCTTGCAGGGCGCGAGGCGGCTCTCGTCGGCGGCGCCGTTCAACTACATTGCCGTGTCCAAGGCGGGCAGCATGTCCTCTTCGTTGGCGTCGCTGTCCTGAACTCACGAGCCGCGCCACTGCGTACATAGCGAAGGGGATCGTGTGTAGATACAAGTGTAGCTGTTGCTCGCCTCTGCTCGTTTTCTTCTTCTGTTGTCGTTTTCTTCTTCTTCTTGTGGATAGCGAAGGAGGTCGTGCATGACAGAAAACCTATTCTCGTTTATTTCAAAATGATTATCTGTACTGGCTGCTGCCGTGTGTAAATTTTCCCAGCATTATAAACCCATCGTCCAGTGAGTCACCGCGGCGACGTCCCAGCACGGTGTGGCCGGCAGCGTCAAACGCGCGCACGGACAGCGGGGCGGTGTCCCCCGCGGCTCCCCGTGCTCCGTGGCTACTACCGGTAGCACAAAACTTTCGCTTTAACTGCCCATAAAAATTTCGGTAAAAATAAGCTCTAATCTCCGTCTTTTCAACTGCTGAGATGTGAGCTTATTTGCTGAGATGAATGGTACAATATCTATAATACTCTTAGAATTATTTGTGCTATTGTTTTGGCACGTAATTGATGAAGAAAATAAATTTCAAACATAATGGAGTGCTAAATTATAATAGTTTACAAAGATTACGTCAAATAATGCTAAAATCTACATATCTTCTTACCATCGAAAGGAGTTACAAGATATGAAAAGCACCACATTATACAGCCATACACCCTCATGCTACCAAATTTGAAGCAATCACATCACGCATTGTATCCATGGTACCATCGTCTACAGGTGTGGTATAGTCTACACCTATTGAAGCTGGCATGTCCTCCATAACATATTCTCCTCTCTCGAGCCTATCAAAATGTGCATCATGTAGAGCGATATCACAAATAAAATTAACGCGGCGGGCTAAAAGCGTGGCCTTACGCAATTACATGCGTCCAAGCAGACAAGTCTGGCCATATTACTCAGGAGCACCTAAGAGCATCTCCAAGAGATAGTCTAAATTTGATAGTCTATATCTCTATATAGACTATCATCTAAAAAGATTCATCATCTATATTTTACATTTTTCTAAAACAGATAGTCTATATTCACATCCTCTAAATTCTCTCTCCTATATTTTAATAATTTCTTATAACTACCAAATTAACTACCATTTCAACAGCTATAATTCCAACGGCTGTAATTCCATCTACAAATAAACAGTAGCACCAATTCATATATTAGCAACCAGTAGCAAAGCACAGCAGCATCAATATTCAGTAATCAGTAGCACAACAGTGGCATCTCAAAAAAATAAAAACCAGTAGCACAGCAGCATAGCAAATAATCTCTCTCTCTCTCTCAGCAAAATCCCCACCTATCTCTAATTTCTCACCAAATCTCCACTCCTCCCCTACCTCTCCTCTCCTCCCCTCCACGGCTCCATCACCCGAGCGAGCGGCTTCTCCACGGCCGCCTCCCGCCGGGGCCACGGCCGTGGCCCGTGGTCGGCAACCTGCGCCCGGAGCCGCTCCTGCCCTCCACCCCGTGCTCCTCCCCGAGCTGCTCCTGCCCTCCACCTCGAGCCGCTCCTCCACCCTACTGAGCGAGCGGCGGCGCCCGGATCCGGCGAGCGGCGGTGCCACCCCGCTGCCCTCCACCCCATCGCCCTCCGCCCTGTGCCATCCACCCTGCTGCCCTCCATCCCAGCGCCCGGATCCGGCGAGCGGCGGCCATCTTCTCCACCGGAGCGAGCGGCGGCGCTTGGATCCGGCACCAGCTGAGCGGCGGCGCCCGGATCCGGCACCAGCCGACCGGCGGCGGCCAGATCCATGACCATGCGAGCAGCGGCGGCCATCTCCTCTCGCCAAGCCCGTCTCCCAACCCCCCTCTCTCAAAACAGAGCCGTACCTTGCCCCGGCGGGCGACGGCGACGGCGACCTTGCCCCAGCGCGCGGCGGCGAGTAGTCCGGATGGTGGCGGGAGGAAGACTCGGCTCGGGCAGTTGCGATTTGGACGTCGTCGGGGCGTTGTCCAAGCGTGGACGATGTGGAGAGAGATTTGGACGATGTCTAGGTATAGACTACGTGATTGACTATCTGTTGGAGGCAGTTTTTTTGCTTTCGTAGTGTATATTTGGTTTACACGATGGTATAGACCATCTCTTGGAGATGCTCTAAATGTCAGACGTCCGACACGATGTTTGAATCAGCCAAGACAGCTGTTGATGAAACTACTCACCACTTTGGCCCTGTTTGTTTGGGCTTTTTCTGGCTTCTGCGCTTTGGCTTCGAAGCCAGAAAAGCACCTAAATAGGTGCTTTTGGCTTTTGGCTTTTTGGAAGCCGAAACTACATATTGGCCCTGTTTGTTTGGGCTTTTTCTGGCTTCTGCGCTTTGGCTTCGAAGCCAGAAAAGCACCTAAATAGGTGCTTTTGGCTTTTGGCTTCGAAAAGCTTGAAACAACTTTAAAAGTTGTTTCAGGCTTTTTGAAGCCAAAAGCCAAAAGCAGGTAAATAGATGCTTTTCTGGCTTCGAAGCCAAAGTCCAGAAGCCAGAAAAAGCCTAAACAAACAGGGCAATTATGTGCTTTCGGCTTCCAAAAAGCCAAAAGCCAAAAGCACCTATTTAGGTGCTTTTTTAGCTTCGAAACCAAAGTCCAAAAGCCAAAAAAAGCCCAAACAAACAGGGCCTATTCCTTTGTCTGCTATTACTTTTTATGCAAATGACCAAAATTTTCGTAATAAACCCTATCATCACTACGTGCAGCCTGTCCTAAAGGCTAAGCTACTATCTCTTCCCCCTATAGAGAGGCAGAAATGAGTGTACTCAAATAATTCCAAATAATTTGGCCCTGAATTCGTAAAGTTTTTGATAAAGATTTTTGAGGAGTTTAAAAGATATTTGCGAAATTTATTGGGTTTCAAAAACATTTTAGAGATAATTTTCACAAATGTTATATAGCAATTTGTATCAGATTTCATACATGTTCCAGATACATTCATCAATGTTATATAGAAGTTTTAAGGATTTCAAAAAAAATTCGTGCAGGCTTCAAAGAAATTTCACAAATATTTGACTGAAGTTGTATCAAATTTTAAACATGGTTTAAACAAAGTTAGACAAAAAATTCAAACATGTTTCATAGGAACTTCGCAAATGTCTGGCTACTGTTTCAGACATGTTTCTAACACATTTTAATATCGTTTCAAAGAAATTCAACAACAGTGTGAATGAAATTTTATCAGGTTTCAAAAAAATTCGTACAAGTTCAGGTGCAATATGAAGATTCAATACACTGGAACAACACAAACTATGAAGGTGCAGCATCTAGGATGAGACATATTTCCTAGAAATTTCCAGCAAAGTTTGAGTAGTGCACACGTCTACATCAAGAATGGCATGCACCGCAGCATCAAGAAATGTATGTGCATCACAAGAACAAACATGGTATCGAAGGAAAAAACCAATAATTTCCCACACTCCATAGATCTAGAGCTCTCGTTCCCAGCCGCTACATCAAAACGCACATGTAGCAACATCCAAACGCACAAGCTACAACATCGGAAAAAAATACCTAGAAATTATTATCCCTTACTTTTTATTCCAGATCTAATAACCCAAAACCTATATCCTCACTAGAGCCTACTCGGCCATGCACTGGGCTCTCACCGAGCTCTCTAGCGACGAGGCTGGTGTAGCGTCGTGCCTCCACCCAGCAAGCCTTCCCACATCAACCATATCGCGTAGCTTGCCCCTCTCGAATCCTTCACCACACGAACTAGGCAGCTGCACAGAACTACTCTCCAAAAACGAGGGCACGTTTCGGCCACCCTCCACTCCGCCGAGCTCCTTCTACATCCCTCATCCGAGAGAGAGAGAGAGAGAGAGAATTCAAGAGAGACAGGAGAGAGGAATCGGGGGATTTGAAATGCGGTGGGAGGCATTGAGAGAGAAGGGGAAGCAAGAGAACATGGAGGTGGGGGCCACATCATAGAGACACATTGCATTGTTCGTTGGTGCTTGCATGGACGGTTCATGACTCGTTCGACTGAAGATTTGCTCAGATGTAAGACGCAAACCCATATTACTGTTCGACAAACCTTGACGGCGAGTCGGTCCAAGGCATGCGGGGCAGGGGTATAGACAAAGTCAGAGAAGAAGACGAACACGAGTACAATAAATAAAATGGACACAGGAAGTAGGGAGAGTTTCTCTTCTTTCTTGATCAATAAAAAAAGTCAATGTACAATTGTTACCCCTTTTATTTATAGACTAGACAAAGCCAAGAGATAAGAACCCAACTTAAGTGAGTTAGGGCCTTAGGGGGAGCCTACCCTCCCTCATGGAGGTGGGCTCACTGCGAGTTGACCTAAAGGTCCCCCAACACTCCCCCTTTGATACTTATCTCATATAGTCCATGTCTTAAAAACTCTAGAAAACCCGGTGAGAAAAATACTTGGAGAAGAACACACCGCATAAAAATATTACGTTGCATGAATTGCCTTGTTAAAAACCTCGGTTGAGAAACTTCAGGAAAACTCATCTAAGGAAAAAAAATTATAATCCACCAGGCTGATATGTCAGTGAAGGTTCAAGATGTCGGCCTAGAGGAGAGGGGTGAATAGGCGACTAAATAATTTTAATCAAATCTCTTAATTTTGTGAATTAAGCTTGACTGATTAGCAAAGATGAGTATATTTGATAAGAGTAATCATCAAATATAATAAGCAAGACAAATATGAGCAAAGCAAAGATACTTGGAAAGTAAGTGCGAAATTGAATGAACGGGGAGACAATGACCTGTTGCCGGAGTTCGGATCCTTGGGGGAATCCTACGTCTCCGTTTGGGAAGCTCGATCACACGTGATCAAGAGCCGGCTTACTCTCAAGCCTTTTATCCCTCGAGGATGCTCTTGCGTCTCCTCGACTTCTTCTTGGTGATTCTTTCCTCGCGGAGGTGAATCTTGGCCTTCACAAACTTCTTGATGCTCACCACACAAATTGGGAGCTATCAAGGACTCCTAGCCGTCTAGGAGACCTTGCTTGGGGATGAACTCAATTGCTCTAATGCTCAACACTTTGAAAATCCTCATTCTTTTGGATCTCTCTCTCAAGAACAAGGGCTCTTAGTTTTGGAGGAGGAGAAATGGCTCTCTTGAGTGCAGGGAATACTCACAAAAACTAGCCGTTGGAGTTTGATTTAACATATCCGGAGATTCCGAGCTAACAAGGCCGGACACTCCGGATATACAAATTTCCAACGGTCACCAAACCCCATTCTGCATCCGGACACTCCAGGCTAGGCCAGACACTCCGGGAACTTAACCGAGAGTGGCCCATCTGGGTACTGAACATCCGGACATTCCGGACTAGGCCGGACACTCCGGGAACCTACCCGAGAGTGGCCCATCCGAGTATTGGATACCCGGACATTCCAAGCTGGGCCGGATACTCCGGGTACTAAAGGAAAGCTAGGTTTTAGCTAAGAGATTGTGAGAAATTTGTGTCTCCAAGAAGAGAAGATTGTCGAGCAATCGAGCACTGAGCTTTCTCATCAGCGTGTCGACACACCCCCCTTTGTAATACGGCGTTTCGATACTCAGAAAGAATAGATCAAAACCTCATAGAGAATAAAATATATAGAATCTTCAATAAAACATACGACGTCTTCTTTTCTTCACTTTTTAGGGGTCGTTAATGCCGATTGTTCTTCACAAGGGGACTAAAACCTGATTGTGCACTCATTGAACATGTTAGTCCCTTAATCATTCGTCATCTATCACCAAAACACAATTAGGGGCCTAGACGCACTTTCAGTCAGGTACTTGACTTTCATGGTCAAAATTTATCGACGAGTTTGCAAAGATTCTCCCCCTAAAACTTCAATTCTCTAAGTCTTATCATATCAATTCTACACATACATCTTTCAGAAGATGATGCTACTAATTATTTAGTGAATTAGCCTGTGAGGTTTTCGCATGACTTAGTATGTAATATTTTTATTTCATCCATCTTTTTTGCAATTCATGAGCATAGAAGAACTTGGATTTTAGATGCTTAGTGAGATTACTCTTCAGATAACTCATTTGTACTTGTGCAACACAAGCTGCATTATCTTCATAGATAATTGTGAGGGTTTATATGGTGTTCAATCCACAAGACTTTTGTATGTGGTTGATCATCCGCTGAAGCAAAACACATTCTTGTGAGGCTTCGAATAGTGCAAGGATTTCTGAGTGGTTCGTCGAAGTCGATATAAGACTTTGCTTAGATAATTTCTAGCACGCTGCAATTCCACCACATGAGAAAACATACTCAATCTGCAACTTGGCTACATATAGGTCTGAAAGATACCCATCATTGGCACAACCTACCATGGACAAGTCTTGGTTCTGTCTGCACAACAAGCTGAGATCCTTGGTTCCTTGGAGGTAGAAAAGTATGTCCTTAATGCCCTTCCAATCCTGTTTGGTAGGCTCAGAACTATATCTTGCTAACAAATTCACGGCGAATGCAATGTCAGGCCTCCTGCAATTTTTGTAATTCTTATTGCTCGTGTATCCCTTCTTGCTAAGTATATCGCTTAAACGTTTATACCACATCCGGCCAGACTGTTTGAGTCCATATAGTAACTTTCTAAGTTTCACAACATACGGTCCCTGTTTGCTCTATTTTGGTTTGGGATAGGGATACCTTTTGGCACCTTCATATAAATGTCTAAATCTAAGTTTCTATATAGGTTTGTTGTTACCACATTCATTAACTTCGTTTCCAGATTCAAGTTAACTGCCATTGAGATTAAGTATCTAAAGGTGATTCCATCCATGACCTAGGAGTAGGTTTCCTCAAAGTCAACTCTGGGGCTCTGAGTAAAACCTTGTGCAACAAGCCTTGCTTTGTACCTTAGCACCACATTATTTTCATTCAAGAACTCATATATGTGAGAGGAAACTAGGTTTATGGGCCCAAACACCTCTCTTTTGTTTAGAGATAATAATTTTGTGGTGATTGCCTTCTATCAATCTTTTCAATCTGGTATTTTCTTAGAATCCGCGAGCGATGCGGGCTCGAGATCAAGATCAATGAAAAGGAGATGTCAACATCGGTTGTTGCTCTATTCAAAGGTTCCCCTATTATGTATAGTTTTATGGCTATTTCATATTGAGCGCTTCTTCTTATGCTTCCCTTTGCTCATTGCTATTTCCCGTAGTGGGAGCAAGGTCATTTAGTTTTCTTGTACTGATGTGTGCACATACATCCCCGTTGGGAGCTTACTCCAAGGAAAGGTTTAAGTCAGGGACATTTTGTTACGTACTTGTGCCAGGTCTCAACTGACACCCCCTTCAAGGAAAGGTAACTTCTGTGGTTTTCCGTTGCAAGCCCCTCTTGTTTTTTTTCATTGGACGTCCCCGGTTACTTGGGACATGAGGGGCCCAAGTTATCGTGATATATCTTCATCATTTCTTGGTATTTTAGCCCTCTCTAGTGCATTAGGTGTAGGCACATGCGACTTGGTCATGGATTTCAAATCACTAAAGTGATCCAGCAGCTGATTCACTAATGCTTGCAAATCAGTTACTTTTTGGATCACTCTATTTTCTTCACTAGCACTTGGGTTATGCACTTGGATCCCCGTGGCTTGCCACATAATTTTTCGGTATTTTTCATCAGGGGGTTGATTTCCTCCCCTAATGTCGAGAAATGATCCTCGTCAAAAATGTAATCATCAAATCAAGCCATATGACAACCTCCATATAGGTTCCAAATACCTTATTATGGATATGGTTTCATAACTGACATATATCCCAAACGTTTGGAGGGGACCCATTCCTGAGCACTAAGCCACAAAAGCTATGAATCTCGCACTAGAGCTTAGGAGAGGAGAGGAGAGGAGAGAACCAAAGAGTGGAACACCAAGTTTCAACACTCCAAAATCAGCAGCACAAAGCAACTCTAGCAACACCCTCTCACAAGGAGGGCAGGGGGTATAAATACCCCAACTCCAAAAACTAGCTGTTGGACAGATTCCGCACTGATCTGATGTTCCGATCCAACGATCGGATGTTTCGATCTCCAAATTTCAACGGTCACAAACCTGGCGAAAAGCACACATCGGAATATCCAATCCCTAGATCAGAACTTCCAATTGTACTTCTCTCAACCAACAGAGAGTTCACATATTGCAGAAATAGAAACTTCAATCGGAACTTTCGACCACATCGAAACTTCTGATTTTCACATCAGAACTTTCGATGATCGAAACTTCAATCGGAACTTCCGACCACATCGGAACTTCCTATTTCCAATCAGAACTTTCGATATGTGCAAAAATCCAGTACTGCAACAACCACCCTGGAACACTCCGAACTTGGATTTGGACACTTCCACCCATTATAGAAAGCTTAATCACTCAAGATTAAAGCTAGGTACGAAATGGGACACGCTAAACACAACTAGGGTTTCGCCAAAAGCACTAACCGCCACAAAGGCCGACCACAACACAGGGTTAAGTCTAAACCACCTTTAGACACCTCGAGCTCTCAAAGCAGCCTCTAAACACAAACCTAACACGCACTAAGCACAAGGTTTAAGCACTCGACAACCGATAACATCCGAGCTACGCATTCGATAACTCTTCTTGATAGTACGGCTATCGAACCTATAACCCGGTCTCCCACCAATCTCCTTGAGACCAGTAAAACTACAAAATCTAGTCTAGACATACCTTTGCCTTGAGCACTCCTGTCGAACTTGATGAATGCACCATCCAAGTCCCGATGCTTCTCATTGCTCTTATAAGCTTGTCAACAACTCCACTAAGGCTTGATGACGAACTCCGTCCTTATTTCCCATCTCGATCTCCGGAAGCTTGATGAAGACCAAATGAAAGCTTTCTATGCACCAAGCATAGGAGGCTTCTCTCTTCACTTCAACTTCATTGGTTCATCATCAAGGCATGAACCACAAGCATCAAGTATGTGAGTCGTCCACTAAGCTCGACTTGATCTTGCTCTTCCAACTAGGCATATTTGAATATTTCAATTCAACTCTTGCCGTCATATGGAGCCTGACCCTAACTCACTCTCAAGCACATAGCACATGGGTTAGTCCATAAATCTTAGTTGACAATCTCATACCTTAGTCACTTGGTCTATCGACCATAAGTGACAAAGCCTTCAAGCTTGATTGTCAAATATCTCTAATCCAACTCACGGATTTAGTCTTCAATATCTTGGCTCAACACATAAGCCCATGGTCTTTAACCCCAATACACTCTATCACAAAGCAAATGGGTTAGTCCATGAACATTAATTGACAATAATGTATCTTTAGTCACTTGAACCACATAAGTGACTTAGCATTCACGCTCTAATGCCAATCGTCTTGAGTCTAACTCATGGACTTCATCTTGGTCATCTTTTGGCTCAACTCATGAGCTCCATACACGATCGCTTAGTGTTCCAGTTAGGATCACACTTAGATCGTGCACTTGACCTTCACCTCGATCATCTTTAGTTCACTCCTTGAACCCCAATCTTGATCTCCCTAGGTCTCTTTCTCTCTAGCTTCCTCTTCATCACATGAGCATCACCTAGAGCTCATTGATCTCGGATCTCATGGAATTCCTCAATGAATACATGCTCTTATCATCCATGCATCACCTATAGAACAATCTACAAATAATTCTCAATACAATTGTTAGTTCATAGATATTATCATCAATTACCAAAACCACACTTAGGGGCTAGTTGAACCTTCACTAAACCAGGACGTCCACTTGCGTGGGTACCGCCATCTCAAGCAGGACCTCCACTGGTGCTATCATTGCTTGTGGAGCCTTCCCCTGAGTGACTGCAAGGTACACCTCATGCTTCCTCTGGGCCTCGCGCTTCCACGTGCTGGGACTCCTTGCATTGGCCAGACCAATGCTCATGAAGGCCACCCTTGTAGCAAATCATGCTCCTGTTCCCGTTATGGCTTATCATGAAGTTTGGCCTTGCCTGTATTCGGTGGAGGAGCCTTGGCTTCGCAAGCCATGACCATCTTCTCATTTCCATATTTCCCTCCTTCTTGAGGGGAGCATGCACCTTGTAGTTTGCATTGGCCTCCCTGCCAACGCTGCTACTAGGCGCCTGTGAGATGAAGTGCGAGCCGCTTGCATGGCATCAGGGTAGAATGTGGAGAGGTCTTCTCGATCCTCTGGTGTCCGTGGTCACCTTGCAATGTAGCGCAAAGTTGTACTCACCAACCATCTTGAAGCCTATGAACTTCAGACGGACCCATTCTTGCTCTATGTTGGGTAGAATAGTGTACTTCAGCTTTTGAACCGCTTCTTTAGAGCGATCCACAGGAAATGGCACTCCTTTCTGCCATATACTCATTCTTTGGAGTAGTGCAAATATGGTGCCTGAGAAAGTGCAATGCTTGGTCATTTTCCTCAGAGATGATAAAGGTTACATGCTAGGTACTGACAAGTGCTCCCCGAAGCTTTCTAGCCTCGAGTTTGATCTCCACGTCTGACGTCTAGGTGAGATATTTGCGGCCATGCTAGGCCAGCTTCTCGAATTCCCGATTGATTATGTCAGTCATTTTGCATTTCATGCACTAGTTTCAGTAAATTAATGTAGATAATATTGCATGAAAAAAATAAAGATAAAATATAATTCTAACAGTGTTTCAATATTTTAAACATGCAAATATATGAAATACTCAAAGACTAAAATATAATATTTAAACTTACAATTAATCAATAGCAGTAAAACATAGAAATAAAGAGATGTAATCATTAAAAGCATGTTCAACAATTGCTGAAATCAAAAATTGACTCCAAAAATGAATTCTCTAGGCCCTTTTATGCTGCAATATGAACTTTTTGCTAATTCTGCAATTTTCAAGAACTTATATATTATATTTCAATACATAGGAAATTTGTGTGCAATTTCTAAAGAGTCCAAGGGGCATTTCGCAAAACCACCAGAACCCGACAGTATTTGGCCTGACTCGATTGCACGTGCTGATTAATTGGGCCACCGGGCCCTTTTTCTTTTTCTTTTTCTTTTTCTTTTTCCACCCGCCGGCGTGGGCTACGAGGCCCACGGGGCCATCCCACTTGCCTGGCCCGTGCCAGCCCACCTTGCACCGTCCCGGCCTGTTATTCGGGGAGCGGCGACTAGGGTAAACCCCAGCAAGGCGGTGGGGTCATACGGCAGTGCCAGTGGCGGCTTGAGGGGCCACGATGGGGGAGCCTAGGGTTGGCGAGCAGGGCCGTGCGGCAGTGGCGGTTGGCAACGGCGGCGCGTTCGGGGCCGGCGGCGTGGGCGAGTAGTGGCGGCGCGCATGCGGGTACGGCGGCACAAGAGGCCGGCAATGTGAAAGGTAGCGGTGCACTTGTGGGCTTGGCGGTGCAGTGACGCGGGAGGCGGCAGCGCAGCACACTGCGTGGCGCGTGGTAGCACGGGAGGCCAGCAACAGCTCGGGCAGCTGCGTGCCCACGGTTGCTGGTGCGCGTGCCGTGTGTGGCGCTCAGTGGACCAAGAGGCCGATGACAGCTTGGGTGACTGTATGGCCACGGTCATTGTCGTGCACGCGGCGGTGTGGCCGCGGTTGCCTGCATGCGTGGCGCGCTGCGGCGCGACTGCTGTGGCCGCCACGTGCGGGGGTGGTGTGATCGGGACGTGCACGTGTACAATCACATGCATGTCGTTTCGTGACATGATCATGTGTCCCATTTCGTTAGCGAAATGATCGGCTTTGGACCGCTTCTGTCGGTATCATTTGCTATGGAATTTCACATCATGAAACCAAACCGAATCTAGATACCAATTTAAATTATAAAATAAAATCTAAATTAATAGTAAAACTTATTTTTCACGTGTTAATCAAATATATACCTTACAGATCGATATCAAGTGAGCCGACCGAAGGCTCAACTGTAGAGTGTCATGCTAATAACGTGACCTACAACCTTTGTCAGCTAGTCTGGTCTCAAGGATGTAGGGTAGGAACGTCAATGAAGTCTAAAAAAAAGACGAACACGAAGAACATGAGTATAGTAAATAAAATAGGCATAGAGAGCAGGAGGAATTTCTCTTCTTTACTAATCGATAAAAAATCACTATATAATAATTGTTCTCCTCTACTTCTAAACTAAATAAAGCCAAGAATAAGAATCTAAATTAAGTGATTTATAGGTAATCTGTCCTCCTTTATAGAGCTGGACCCATCATGAATGGACACAAACATTCTCCAATATTGTGAGCCGCACGTGTCGCGTGAGTCGATCGTCTCTAAATCGTGGTCGGTACTCGGCAGGACACAAACATTCTCCAATATTGTGAGCCGCACGTGTCGCGTGAGTCGATCGTCTCTAAATCGTGGTCGGTACTCGGCAGGAGAGGTGCCGTCCAGCTAGTGCTCCATGTCTCTCGAGGTCCTCTCGGCTCCGCGACGCGAACAAAAGCTGGTCCTCGCAACTCTAGGTGCGAGGCGCCGTGTGCAACGCGCTCCCGCCGTACGGTGGCGCTTGCACGGACGGCGCATGCGCGTAGTGTTGTCGGCCACGCATCAACCTTGGTATCTTCTCGGCTAGGACTGACTGCGCCGAAGGCTCTGGTTGGGGCAGATCCGCGGATGTGAAATATGCAATGGATATAAAACTGGTAAAGTGTGTACTCGTTCAGTGCTAGCCTATGTTTAGTGTGACTATCCGTACTTCAAAACATTTCGCAAGAAGTGTTGTTTTGTGACTGATTCTTAAAAATGCACGTACATTCTTGATAGTTTGGCAAGGTCTTTTGAGCAAACGACAAAAGCACTGTCAACTCTATTAGAGGAAAGAAAGTTTAATTACCGTAGGTGCTTGTTTTTAGAGAACAAGAACAAAAACCCTGAAAGATCTACATCGGATTACTCCCAAAAACAGTCACTACTAGTGGCGTGCTGCTTGATGTCGCCTAAAGCCAAGTAGGCCAGCTCGCAATAGGTCATCTAGTCGCGTTAAACATATACATATATCCCTTTCTTCCAGACATTCCATCATATTTTGATCAGGTGGCTACTCATGTTTCGACGGTCCACGACAGGGATCATGGAAATGGTCACCTCCCACCAATCGTCCACCTTACAGCGATTTTACAGGGTTGTGATTGTCAGTTCCACCCATCCAGTGATTCAAGAGATGCATAGTTTTGACAAAGTTAGTAGTTTAGTTTTGTGTAATTTACTTGACTCAAAAACCACCTGTTCTAGTTAAAGTAGACGACAGGTTACCACATACAGGGTAAAAATGCATATTAAATAAATATTTTTGACAAACAAGGCAGGCTTTCTAGGGCATATTGGTTGCGCTAGCACCTTGAGGTGTACTAGTGCACTGGGATTCCATTTCAGCGATCAAAAAGTCACATTTTAAAAAATATTTTTGTTAACATATATCTATCATGTCACAAAACTTCAATCTAACTTCGATCTACAGCTTGAAAAAAAAGACAAATCACACTGTGAATAGTACAAGTTGGGTACTGCTCACTCCATATTTGAATTCAGGACTATTCATAGTCAATTTTTTTGTCTCAATATGTGAATCGAATTTGAATTTAAAATTTTATGGCATGATAGATGCGTGTTATTTCTATGTCATGAATTTTTCTAGATATTTTAATAACTTTTAAAGTACACTGCCAGGTGTTAGTGTACCCAATATGCCCCAGGCTTCCTTGGCATGAGGTGGACTGCGTGTTAGGTTGTTTGTCCAATAACTAATTACAGGTTTGCTATTTCTCATTTGCTTGAAAATTATTATTTCTCAGTTCACCGAGTTACACATCATCAAATATGTAGTTTTATAAAAAAAAATATATAAATTTAAGTCTAGAAATGTACAACTCTCTGAGCCTAATATTACATATAATTTCTAAAATATCTAACTACGTAATTACCTATTAGATATTAAGTCAATGTTTAAGATCGACAATTCACAAATAATAAATTTTAGTCGACTTATAAATAGACACTCCCAACTAAGTAACCAAAAGAATGCATACTCATACCAATTTGGAATATGATCATCACCGAAGTAATCACTTGAACTGCTGATTATTATACTACGTACAGACTTGTGACACCTCATGTTAGGTGAGTTCGAAAGAATCGACTTCGTTTAGATAAACTGATTTGTGCTATATGGACATGTACGGCACGGGGTGCTTCTATATTGGTGCTTAAAGGGATGATATAGCCTAATCACCAAGTAACCGTGTAATTTTTATAAGAGTTTAAATAAGCTCTTCTTTATAGGAGTTTAGATAATTTTTATGGAATTTTTACATATTGCCACTAGGAAAAGATTTATTAGACATTTGTCATTAAGAACTTTCCATTACATGTCTCTCACACATGAATAGTACAGGGGCACAGTTCATGTGAGAGGGGGTACTATTCATGCGAGAGGGAAATGTAACCCAAAAAAACTCGTAATGACAAATGTGTAATAAGATATGACTCTCAATGGTAAATATGTAAAAATCCCTTTATTATTTATTAATTAGTTATGAGTATATATATAAACACATGTTTTTTTTTGAGGGAATAAACACATGTTAAACACCGGGTACCCAATCAACCACTTATGCTATAACTAAGCACAAGAAAAAGAAACTAGTTCTAAATATATTTTCAGGCATCTGTATGCACATGCTCCAACGACTAGTACACTGACAGACAGGGGAGGGCCCCACAAAGGCCCACCCGGGTGCACTGGACACCGGGTAAATTCTGAGATTGTCTTAATTCCCTATATATATTAGATATGTGACATCCCTTATAAAAATTATTGGACACCGGCTGTATCTAGTTCAAGCCCGCTTACTACCCGCTCCACCTCCACCTGCCAACGAAAAGGGCGAGGCCCAGCCAGGCCCATGCTGCCAGGCGTGCTCGGTGCTCCGCCGCGCACGCGCGCAGGCAAAGGCATGCAGCCCAGCCCCAGCCCCCACGCAGATATGCACTGACGTCAATTCGTCGATTCATCTACCGGCCGCCAGTGCACCCGAATCCATCGATTGATCCGCCGGGTGCCGACGTTGCTAGCTCCTGCAGTCGCCGCACTACCGCAGCCCTTGACGCAAAGCTACGAAGACGATTAGACAAAGGTACATGCTCAGATGCCCTGCTAGTTTATTCTGCTAATTACGATGAATCAGTGCCCCTGCTAATCTGCTATTAATCAATGTTGCCTCAGCCACGTGCTCTGGTTCATGACGCAAGTACTAGTGCATGCTCGTGAAAATCAATCAATCAATCTTGTTGCTACCGATGTCAAATTCTTCAACTGTTCAATCTAACTTAATAATTAATTACTAATGGATGGATGGGATTAATTATTGACGGGTTAGAGTTGGGAAGGTGTCCCCGTCCAAGTACTAATTATCACCCCTGCTAATCACTTTTATTATATTCTTATATATTCTTCATATGTTAAACTTATTCGGTTGATTTTCAAATTTTAGGGTAGCACTGAATTGTGGTACTGGCAGGTGGTAGCTAAAGTCATTTATAAGTGATCAACTCTGATTGTTTTGAAGAATCTAAGATTGTATATGTAATGTCAAGCCTAATTGCTTATGCCGTTTAATTTAAATTAACTAATTGTCATGTACACTTTTATTGTCCTACAGTATTAATGCATAATGTAGTATTTAAATAATCTACAATTTTGACAGGAAAATTTATGGAAAACTTTTTGAGTAAAAAAGGGAAAGAACCATCACATGAAGAGAATGTTGCCGCATCACATGAACAAAATGATGCCCCTTCACGTGAACAGAATGATGCCACTAATGCAGAGAATCCGCCTCTAGTTCCACAACCACAAGAGATGAACTGGGAAGAGGAGATTCAATTTGATCCTGGTAAAAGGAGATAAATAGATAAATATCTTCCTAATCAAAAAGATACGGTAAGAAGAAAGTACTTGGTAAATGGGCCTTGTCAACCTCGTACTTTTGATTTTCCAACTACAAATATTTGTGGTAGAAGCAGAAGGTTTAATCCAGAATGGTTTGATGAGTTTGGGAGTTGGCTTGAGTATAGTGAGTCCAAAGATAAAGCATATTATCTTTGTTGTTTCTTATTTAGAAGGCGTGGCAAAAAGAAAGCTGGGTATGATGCATTTGTTGCAACCGGTTGGTCAGGTTGGAACAAAAAAGATAGATTGAGAGATCATGTAGGAGATGTCAATAGTGTTCACAACCAAGCAAAAAGGGATTGTGAAGCTTTGTTGAAACAAGACCATCACATTTATGTTGCTCTGAATAACCAAACTAATACGGAGAAGAATGCACTCGATTGAATGCATCAATTGATGTTGCTAGGGTGCTATTGAAGCAAGGGTTACCTTTCCGAGGACATGATGAGTCTAAGGAGTCCTCCAATAAAGAAAATTTCAAGTAATTTCATGCTTATACAACAGAACAAAATTCAGCTGTAGGCAAGGTTGTGGGTAAAAATGCTCCAGGTAATAATCAATTGACATCAGCAAAGATTCAAAAGGATATTGCAGAATGTTTTGCAAAGGAGATTCTTTATTTTATTCTAGAAGAAATTGGACATGATATATTTTGTTTGCTAGTTGATGAGTCAAGGGATGTGTCTGCCAAGGAACAAATGGCGGTGATCTTGCGATATGTTGGTAAATGTGGAACTGTTAAAGAGGTATTTGTTGGCCTTATTCATGTGAAAGAGACAACTTCTGCATACCTCAAGTCTGTTATTGATTCTTTATTCGTAGAATATAAGTTAAGCCTAAAGCAAGTCAGAGGTCAAGGATACGATGGGGCTAGCAATATGCGACGTGAGTTCAATGGATTGCAATCTTTAATAATGAGAGAAAATAGCTCAATATATTATGTTTATTGTTTCGCTCATCAACTCCGGTTGGTTGTTGTGGCCATTGTAAAGAAGCATAAAGGGATTGGCAATTTTTTTGATATGATTTCTACCTTGTTGAACGTGGTTGGTGGATCTTCTAAGAGAAAGGACATGATTCGAGACATCATTGAAGAATATGTGTGTGAAGCCTTAGGTTGTGGGCTTCTGAAAACTGGGACAGGACTAAATCAAGAGCTATCCCTTCAAAGACCCGGAGACACTCGTTGGAGTTCTCACTATAAGACACTCAAGAGTTTGGTTGATTTGTTCCCTACAGTTGTGAAAGTGCTAGCGTATGTGGAAAAAGAAGACAGAGATGACAAAAATAGAAGGCAAGCATGTATCCTTCTCGTTTATTTCCAGTCATTTGAGTTTGTGTTCTATTTGCAGCTTATGTTGACTATCTTAATAATCACAAACACCTTGTCATTGGCTCTACAACGGAAGGATCAAGACATTGTCAATGCCATTGATTGTGTGAAATCAACCAAAAAATGCTTGCACGATCTTAGGAGAAATGGATGGGACTCCCTCCTAGGTGAAGTGTACGCCTTTTGTGAGAAGCATGACGTCTCCAAATTGGAAATGAGAGAAGCATACGTGGATCCAAAGAAACCACGGCGAAAGACCAAAATTAGCTACAAGCATCATTATGAAGTGGACTGTTTTAATGATGTTATTGATTGGCTTCTTCAAGAACTCGATAATTGCTTCAACGAGAGAAACTCTGATGTGCTTGTTTGCTCGGCTGCTTTGAGCCCAAGAGAATCATTTCGCGATTTCAATTTAGAGCATTTGATGAGGTTGGCTAGTCTTTATACTAATGATTTTGATAATGGAGAATTGAGAGACCTTAGACATCATCTTAGTCTCTACATTGCTGATGTGCAAGCAGATGATCGATTCTTTGGCATAAAAACTATATGCGAGCTCTCTCAAAAAATGGTGGAGACAAGAAAATACATTTGCTATCCTTTGGTTTACCGACTTTTGAAGCTTGCACTAGTTTTGCCTGTTGCCACTGCTACAGTTGAGAGATGTTTTTCAGCCATGAAAATTGTGAAAACATATTTGCGCAATTGCATTAGTGATGACTCCTTGAGATATAACCTTATTTGCTATGTCTAGAAAGGTGAAATGAGGAGGGTTACTAATGATGCAGTAATTCATCGCTTCGACGCGATGAAAGAGCGTAGAAAGCCATTTTAAAGTGTAATATTCTCAACCTTTTTCTATCACGACATGATTCTATTACTTAAAAAATTACTAAGTGTTTTCTTCATTTTTGTAGGAAATCAAGTCATCAAGAGCATATGTTTTGTCTATGTCAGTCGTTCTTTTTGCATGATTTGGTGTTATTAAATATCTGTTGTTCAATTTTCTGTGTTGTACTACTAAAACTCATTATTTTGGTAAGCATTTTCTTTCCTATTATTCATCCAATCATGTTGAATTGTTAGACCTATTGTTGTTATGTACAATATTGTTTGATATCTAGATACATATAATATATACGGACATCGGGTTAATTTTGTTCTAAGTCCGCAGAGGAATGTATATGTATTACTCCTATGTTTGTATTACATATAGGCTATTGAGAAGCGCACGTATAAATGGTCAGATTACTTGTGGGGCCACCATCCGGTGTCCGAGCTCATCCGACGAATCTCCATTAATTAAGCAACGGTGTTGCCGCAGAGGTCAAAGTCGAGACGACGCCTAGCTAGCTAGATCTTGCCCAGATTCCCTAAACGGGGTAGCTCCGCCGCTAGACGGGCATACATACGAAGGAATTGGCAGTCGCATGCAGATGACAAAAGGTACTTTATTGCAAGTTCGCAGGTAAAACAAATGTAAGCAACACTTTATTAGACGATAACTATAGTTTCCCTTTTGAGATGCTTACACCAGCCTATTCAGCATAACCTGAAGCCATGAAGCATACACAGATACACACCCATCGCATCCATGCGACGAGTGAAGCAAACGCCATATACGTGTGTAAGTAGCTACGCATGCACGTTTACATGCCACCGGCGCGCGTATAATTCGGGACATCACGAGCAGTTGGCGCCGGCGGCGGATCCATTCCGGCCGCAGTAGTTTAGGACGAGTGGGACGTCGAGCGGCAGATTTATGGGGATGCCGAGGGCGCTGAGCTTGATGGCGGCGCACAGGCAGGCGGCGACGTCGAGCTTGACGAGCTGCCCGATCAGCGGGCAGCACTGCTGGTTCGCCGGCACGTTGATCTTGAGCTTGAGCAGCACCAGCACGTCGGCGCACACCTTGAGGTCCGCCAGCGTGTTCGTTGGGCACGGGTTGCCGCGCGCGGACGGCGGCGCCGGGCTCTGGCCGCGGACGCCGGCGAACAAGAGGAGGTTCAGCGCGAGGAAGAGTGCCGCGGCTGCAGGCGTGGATTTGGAGGCCATGTCTTTATTGCAAGTTCGGACGTGGAAATGGAAATGTACGTAGCTCTCTTTGTCTGGAGTGCGTCCTCTATCTTGCAGGTTGCAGGCCGGGTGGGATGGTTCTTGTAGTATGGCTAAGTATGGAGTATTTATGGACAAATCCATCTGCATGAACGGATTTGATGGTGTGACTGCAAGGTGCCCACATATTAAGATATTTTGCTAGTATCTTGTAGTGGCATGTGTGTACATGAAACGAGTAGCGACGGCATTTTTTTTTCTTTCAAAACAATGACATCCACTCACCACATCATTAGCTCCATTAGCATGACTGAGTTTTTGGGGATGGATTACTAACACATTGGGAAACTTTACAACTCAAAGAGCACTACATAGGTGCTAGTGCCATGCATGCAACAGAGGACTATCCAATTCCAATATCGACAGCTTTCCGTCGTTGTAGGTACATGCATACGCTGCCACACAATGACACAAACACAATGTTGGTTTTCTCGCGAAAAAAAAACATAATGGTGGTTTTGTTCGTTCCAAAGCAACTTGCCGACATCCCGCGCTGCGCAGCCGCGTAGTCGCCATTAATTTTGTTCTCGAGATTCAAAAGATTAATCGATTGCTTGCCACTACTCGCTCAATGTGATCAACGATGGATAAATCGAGTGGATCACGGAGTTTATGATGTGACGGAACCGGGGGAGGCAATTTTTTTCGACATATATCTGCAGCTAAATATCTTATATTTTAGCTTTTTGAAAGAAAATATCTTACTACCTATGAGTCATATATGATGGGTTGTTTCAGGGTGTCCTTGCATTGAGAGGCGGATTACAGTAGTTTTATTTGATTGAATCATTCTTACGTGTTTACCCGTTTGATTAACTGTTTTTGATATAATATGTATAATTTTTTTGAAATCCAATGGAGTGTTTTTATTTTAGTATAACTTAAAAGTTAGTTAGACTATAATTCGTTGGCTAAATAGGGCGATAACTCTTCGGTCTCTACTTTTGTACAACAACTTAAAAACTAAGCTCAACACACTATAGTTTAACAACCATAAACTAAGTGTTAGATATCGACACCGTATTTAGGGTCACATTTTGACCATTGATTTCTACGAAACTATGTTGTTTCAAATAAAATTAAATATAATTATAAAAAATATTTTATAATAGACTTAATAATATAATTATAGCATTGTAGATGTTCGTATTTCTTATATATTGATGTCGGACCTATCAAATCATAATTATCTGCTGCTGGCTGGCCACACGCCCACACTAATCTATCTACCCAGCAGCCACACGCGCACGACCGCGCTGGCCCGCTTCGCTGGGCTGCACTTACTTATTGGGCCTAGCCAGTCGAGTCGCACAGGTGGGCCGCAGCAACAAATCTCGTGCCAACGTGCGCAGAGCGAGGGGGGCGTGTCATGTATGAAACTTGTCCCTGTGAAGCGCGTGGGGAACAAGAGATTGAGTAACAGAAAAACTAAAGAAGTCCTCATGCCCAAAGAGGCACTTCATTATTGTTTGTTTAGAGCTCTTGGCACACCATGTCATCCGCTCAGTGCCAGTTCTTCTTTTTGTATCTATTGCGGTGCTTCACGTAACATAAGTAATCCGGCATGATTATCAAGGAAGATTATTGGCTAGCCATGGCCTGGTTTCGTCATTGCGTAATTGGCTAGACATAAATGAAGGTAGTATGCAATACTCCCTCCATCTACAAATGTAAGGCGTGCACGAAATTTAAGGTCCAACTTTAACTTATAATTAAGCTAATAATATTGAATTATATAATACAAAAGTGATACCATTTGAAAATACGTTTGAATATAAATTCAATGGTACCACTACTATGTCATATAAGTCAATAGTATTAGTTTAATCGTTGGTCAAAGTTAGATCTTAAATTTCGTACACACCTTACATTTGTGGACGGGGGGAGTACTTACCAAGAGTGATTGCTTTCATGGGAAAAAAAATTGGATGTTCTATCCATGACGTTGGAAATTCTAAATATATACGCATATGGTTCTTCCGTCATCCCTGTATGTGTATCTTGGTTGGTATTGTCTGCATTGCCATATATGCCTATTCGATTACATCCGGTGGATTTCAGTTGTCTATATACGATTCTTCCATCACTTGAGGTGTGTAGTTAAAATTACATAGTAGTATCATGTCCTTCCGATCAAGATTATATTTTGGTTGAAATATGTTGTCATTTTACATAACGTTGAACAACGACGATGAAAATTTCGAGAGGTTTCCAAGGATTGTAAGAAGATGTTTGTTAGGAAAACATTAGAAAGGCAAATTAGATTTATATGCAAGCCCTTAGTGTTTAGATATTTCGGTAGAAGAGTGCTATAGTATTGCATTTTCTTTAGAATAAAACAGCAATGATCTTGACACATGTCAGAGATCTAGTGGACCATAAACACTATGAAAAGAGGACCATTACTCGTGAGTGAGCATAGGCAAAATGCGGTAATGAAGATCAGAGAGCAATACAAAGGGTGCTATGCACCCATGTTAGGCCTACAACAAATTTTTTAAGTGTCAATTGTGACATCTATATGATCTTGATTTCTAGTAATATTGGTAGTAATAACACTTAAACATAGCATTTCTACACTAACGGCTATAAAGAATAATATAATATTACTAGGATGATTTTGGCTTCTTTGTGGGATCAATAGAACATAGGCCTCTCAATCTTGGTACCATAGGGGAAGCATGTTCTTCTTGAAGAACATCTTCTTGAAGAGCATTGACAGTCCACCTCCCAAACTTTATTCAAAAGAGGTTAGCCTATTTTATTCAAACCTTTTTTTGCATGTTGAAAATATTTTCAGGTTTATTGTGGCCGGTAAGGTGAAATGTTCTAACTGTATTTTTAATTGTCCCCTAAATCATAAATTAGGTGTTGCCAAACAATAAACTTGATGAACCAGTAAATAACATAAAAAAATTTGTGGGATTTTCAGTCTGGATTCTTTGTGATCAAAGGAACAACAACATGAACCCTTCGGATCATCATAAACCCTTCCCAGCATGTTGCAAGCAATCCATACTGGAAATCCAAACAAACATTGATAATTTAATCTAGGGTTCTAGAGGTCCAAATCCATGGGCATTGGAGCTCATTTAAGATCCATCACCATATGCAATAGTTGGATTCAGGTACTGGACATGCATCGGTTGTAGCATTTGACCATCTAGTTTTTGCTCATCGGAGAGGGCATGATGCTGAGGAAGGTGAGCCCCCATCAGGTTCCCCATCAAGCTCATTGCAACAACCAGTCGGTGAGGTGTGTGTGGAGGATGAGATGCGCCATGGCTTCTTGATTTTCAGAGATGGTCATGGTATGAGGCGGCCGTCGCATCCCGGTTCCATTAACTTGTATGCTAACCAAGTCGTTGGCCACCATACCGGTTACTAAGTCTGATACATAGTCAAGCGAGTACACAGCCTCATGATCGTTACAAGCACCATATGCAGCAATGCAATAAGCCGCAGAAAGATCGAGGGCATGAAAGCACCTTAAAGGCAGAAGAAGAGAAAATAAGTTGGCTTTTAGTTCTCTAAACACATTACTGGACTTGGAGAAATCATACACCTAGGATGTTACGACTTGCTTGAGGTTGACCCCATTCGTCTCGTAGAAGAGATACATGGTTAGTGGATCCCCTATCATAGTCTTCGCAGGGGTATAATTGTGTAAGTAAGGCCACTATTGATATAGAACCACCGTCAATATTAGGGTGCGTTTGGTTCATGGGATGAGGGTGGATGGGATAAGGATATCCACCTTTTTGTGGATATCTCTCTGTTTGGTTGGAGGGATGGGGTATCCACCCTAGAGGAATATTCTCACAATATGCTGGATGGAGAGACCCGGCCAAAATGGCCGGATGAGGCTGCTGCCCTTCTCTAATTATGATCATTAGAAAATAATTAATGATAATTAACAATTGTTAGTGATAGTTAGCATATTTTATTATTGATTAGTATTTGTAACAGTAAGATCAGTGTTTAGTGTGTTGATTAATATATGATTAGTGGGTTGATTAGTATATAATCCATAACAATTGATATATTTTATTATTAATTAGTAAGTTTATGGCTAGTTTAGAATTGGTAGGTATTTAGTGTGTTCTTTACTTCTTTAGTGTATGATTAATCATTATTAATAGAAACTAAGTAATATAATTAAGTTAAATTGGCTCATCTCATCCAAATTTCATCCCTCCAACCAAACAAAAGATTGGTTTATCCCATCCGTCCAACCAAATAAAAAATGGCTCGTCCCGTCCACGAAAAGCTGGATGGCCCTAACCCATCCCTCCTTGCCCTTCAACCAAACGCATCCTAAGAGATGTCATACACATAGTTATAACAGGTGAGATCCACTTATAACAGAATCCCATCCCTCTTATCATTTCTTCCACACAAAAAATGCCATTTGACATGGTCATATTGAACTTGGTAAAAGATAAACATGAAATGATTGTCTCCATGCTCCTTACATGTGATGTCCCTACTAAGGCACCACACCTTCCTAGCAATTGGATCAACATCTTCGGCTATTTGGGTTCCTCCGTTAGTAATTTCCTAATTGCCTGAGGGTCCTCGTCTCGTCCGCACTATCAGATCTTCTACAACAGTAACCTCAATCCCCCTCTTCTCCATTGCGTCACCTTGAGTTTTTCAGCAGGCCCTCCACTTCTTCCACCACCTTCAGATGTCATGACCCAGGAAACACGCCGCCACATCAAATTAGGGTTTTGGGAGCCTAAAGAACATGCAGGCAACGCACACTTATGTTGACATCGCAGTCCTGTGGCAGGAGACACATGCTATATGGACATCGTAGCGAGAGACTATATTAAAAAGGTAAAGAGTGATTGAAAACCATAAGGAAGATGAAGAATGCGAAGAAACACAAAGGCAACCAATTCGAGTTGCCAAGGAGACCCCAGCATCGAGACTAAAACGTTTGCTTTATGAATAACAACATGTGATCTCAAAATTTCTTCCTATTGTTGCACTTTTTTTATTCCTTTAGTTTATGTTAGAACTTTGAACTAATCTGACAACATAAATTCTAATTGGCAAATGTCCCACGCTTGCTTTAATGTACGTCGCGTGAATGAAGCGTACGATCTATTCATATGTGATGTGGTCCATTCGATAGAGGCTTGTGAGAGAGGCACCGTCCACTACAGTATTTGCTACAGTGCACAGTATTTGTTGTAGTGTGTTTGCAATATTCACTACAATATGATCTATAGTTGCTACAGTAAGTGCACAGTGTTCGCTATAGCGTGCCGCAGAATTTTGCACTGTCACCTCTCTCTCATGGGTCGTCTCTAAAAAGATAAGGCTTTTGGACACGGTAACAGAGTATCCCTAGCGTATCCCTAGCATGCAGAGACTAGGTGATGCAGATAAATATGCTTGCGTATAAAGTTTCAAAAAAAGAAACACTTATTTGTATCTAGATCTTTTGTGGCTTTTTTAGTGTTGCGGAAGCTCACAACAAGACTTTTTGGAGTTACCAGTGTTTAATGATTTTATAATATTTTTTCATATGTTTTTATTGAATCTGTGATATATTGGTGGTAGTTGTGTATCAAATAAACTGGTAGCTATTACCGGACAAGCAGATAACTATAATAATATTGTCATGGGCTGTGACAGCCTAACCCAGACTAGGCTCTTGTGTAGCCCATGAGAGTTCATACATGAACACATGTGGGATAATAGTCCCACATGACTTACGGAACTAGAATATCACCAATATATAAACCCAAGAAATCTAATGGTAGTAACTCCGGCTAGCCTTTTGCATGAAGCGAGGATGAAAACTCTTGCTACGTGTGCGTGGCTGACCCAATATGGGGTTAGGTATAAGCCAATTTGGAACATGGGATGTTACAAATGGTATCAAAATCGACCCTCGCAGTTATAATGGCACGGGGTCAGGGGAATGGGCACATGGCGCATGGCTTGCATGGATCCAGAGTGGACACATGGTATGTCATATGTGCCGGCTAGAGCACAGCCATGTGATAAGACAAGAAGATTCTGGTCATATGTCTCAGTGTGGGTATGCTGGTGGTGCACTGACAAGGATGTCGGTTTCTTTGAGGGGAGTGTGTGTGACAACCCCACCCGGTTGAGACGAGGCCCATATTCAGCCCATAAGAGTGACATACATGAGCGCACGTGGATAATAGTCCCATATTGCTTAGCAAACCAAAATATCATCAACACATAAACCCAAGGAATCCAATTGTAGTAACTCCAGCTAGCCTTTTGTGTGAAACAAGGCCAAAAACGTAAGAGAGTTGCTACGCGTGTATGGTCAACCCAATAACGGGTTAGGTCTAAGCCAGTTTAGAACATAAGACGTTACATGGGACATCTACTCTTTGCATATAGACACAAAATAAACTTATAACAATGCGAAATAACCTGATAAGTAGACACAAATAAACTGATAATAATGTAACAGTTATCTGATCATCGTCCAATAGAAACATCTAGATAAAATAGGTTAGATGGTAATCAGGTCAGGCAATCCTAATAAACATGGTAACTAAGATGGAGAAATCATGATAACTGTAAACTCCGTTTGTTTAACACGATGCTGTGAATATGGTTGGCAATTTCATTTTAGCGTGAAACGTGACCTTTCATAGTACCAGATGATACTTTGATAATAATCTGGTAACCGGTATACTATAACCTGGTAATAAATGAGTAAAAAAAGTTATCGAAACATAGTCAAATGAGGTCTAGTTTTGAAGATCTGATTGTGACAAATTTAATAGTGTAAATGGATCATAAACTAGGTTAATAATTTAAGTGTCCATTATAATTTTAAATTTTAAGTTTAAAAGAATATTTAATGATGACATCTATTTTACACCAGAGTATATGCTTGCAAAAAAGAACTGAGCAAATTGATTTTTTGAGTGTGCCTCGCGGGACTTGCTTTTGATTACGCGCGAGCTGCGAGCGCTCGCTGTATGCTAACACTTGGTAGCGCACGTCTTACGCTAGTCCGGTCCATCTGACAAACATGTGAAAGAAGAAAGCACACGCTGTCGTGAGATTGCGCCTCTGAGAAGCTATGGAGAGCCGTCTGATCTGGAACGGACGTATTGGATCATTGCAAACGATCCATCCCTACCAGGCATTGCAACTTTGCAAGTTCCTTCCTGCTACGGTCGGACACAGAACAGCGAGCGCGGCGGCGGCATCACCTCTCACCGCATCCCGCCGCGATGCCTCCGCTCCCTAGGCTCCTCCACCGCCACCTCTCTCTCTCGCTCGTCCGCGGCCACTCGCCGCGTCATCCTTGGCCGCCCGCGACCGACGCCTTCCTCCGCCGAGGGCTCGCCTCTTCCTCATCTTCCTCCGCCGCTGCTGCCGCCGCGGCGGGCCGGGAGAAAAGCTCTAGGAGGACCCTGGCGTACCTTGTCGGAGTGGCAGCCGCGATGGTCGGTGCCTCCTACGCCGCCGTCCCGCTCTACCGCCGGTTCTGCCAGGCCACCGGATACGGCGGCACCGTCCAGCGCCGCGAGGTCTTCCTCCCCTACCACCCCTCTGGTTTCAATATACTTGTCGCAAGTGTATACTTACAGTGTTCCGAAACTGCGCATTGTGCGGCGATCACCATTAGGTTGTGCTTGATTTTGTCGATGCTAACAGCATGGATCCATGATTGAGTAGGGTTAGTTTGAAAAGCTCTAGATTTTCTATGTTACATGTGGGAATTGTTGCGATTCGGAGGCACCGGACTTAGAGTTCATAATTATTCCTCCTCTTTCTTAGGGTTTACAAGGGGATGAATTTAGAGCTGTTCCTTAGGATGTCACGGATATTTTACGTTTTGTAGTTGTCTAGTTTAGAAGGTTCTACTCTATGGAGAAATGGGACCTCCTCTCGCTCTCCATGTTTACACCATCGTCTAATTGACTATGCTGAAGTTTGTGCATGTACACATCGAACTGTTTCTGGTTCATTTCCTGACAAAGCCTTACATGGTTGATGGATCTAATTAGACATTATTGAAACAGGGTGATTGTGAATCTTTATGAAAATGGTCTGAATTTCAAATTTGTTATGAAGAGAGTCCTTATTGGTGCCCATCAATAGATATAGAGACAGAAAGGTTGTCATAAAGTGACATCTAGTGCGCTTGAACTTGGGAGTGTTGTGTTTGTGTAACAATGTTCGATTTTCTGCAGAGTGTAGAGGAGAAGATCTCACGGCATGCTCGAGATGGAACCACGCCATCTAGGTGACCCTTCCTAAACATGGAGTACCAAGTCTGTGTACTTCCATTTTGTTTAGATCATCTTTTAGAAACATTTTGTTTAGATCTTATTTGTACCTACACAAGGAAGTACTCAACTATCATTCACTAAACAGTTTCCTCTAGATAGTTTTGCCTAGTTCCATTTTATTGTGCCTTGAATGATGACCTGATTCTTCTAATACATTGACACGTGTTCGAGAAGAAAAAATATTGTTGATCTGAAGGTTCCATTGAAGGACTTCAGCGCAAATCAAAGTAAAGATCCAGTCTGGTCCAATGTTCTTGCTGACTTCTTTAGAATATGCTTGTTGTCTCTTCTGAGCTGATCATATTTTATGAATCGAGCATGCTCCAATGTGACTGGAAACTAGGCCGTAGTCAGTTTTATGGAAAACTTATAGAGTGCCACCATGAGGATAGCTGGACGGCACAGCATAGGGGATTGGAGAATAGAACATAGTTTGGCAGGACGAACGGGGGAGGAGACTAGATTGATTAATTTCGTGTTACTTGATTATAGATGGATACATGCCTCCCCTTATATAGGAATTTATTATGTTCCCCCTATGTAATATATACCTACGGAATCCTATCTCTAATTTGAAGGATACAAACTTATATAATCCCTCTTGCCTAACTAACGGGATATCCTCCCTTATTTGAATACCTAGGACTGGCTGCCCCTTATCTCTCCATAAGTCCATAACACCTTTTACTTGTCCCTAACATGTCCTTCTGAGTTTTTTCCTCAGAAATAATAAGCTGATATTACTCATTTACACTGCATGTGATGCTAGATTCGGCAAAAGTTATCTGGAAGATGCTTGTGTTAAAGGTTTACTTGTTACAGTGTTGACCACCATTGCATGTCTGGAGTAATATTGTGCTGTAATGATAAAATAATTGTTGAAAAACTTGAGAAAAATGTACTCTGACATGGATCATTTGCTGTTCATGTTTATATGATTTCAACTAATTGCACATCCTTAAAAAAAAAGACTAATTGCGCACGGTTTTCTAGTATTCTCATAAATGACACAGCAAAGATGTATGTTCCATTTGTGTTTCACCTGCAATATTCTTATGCACTAAGTTAAGTAGTGGTTCAGTTTTTGTGCTGGAACTTTTATGTCCTTCCTTTTTTAGAAAAAGTCAGCTCATTTGTTTGCAGAGAGATAATTATCCAATTTAATGCTGATGTTGCTGATGGAATGCCTTGGAAGTTCATCCCTACACAGAGAGAGGTACCCTTCGGAACATAAGTATAAATTTTAAGCCCATTTCTGTTCTATATTTATTCTTTATCTATTCCAATTATAGGTTAAGGTTAAACCTGGTGAAAGTGCTCTTGCATTTTATACTGCTGAAAATCGCAGTTCAGCTCCAATTACTGGTGTGTCCACGTATAATGTTGCTCCAATGAAGGTATAAAGTTGTAGTCTTTCATGCTTTATTGATTACTGTAACATGGTTTTTATATCCCTGCTGTTTCTTGATAGAAGCTAATTGAATTATCATTCATCTTGTTTTATCATTTTCTTCAGAAATTTTGGTGTTATCTTTGCGAAATATAGTGTTCTCTTTGTCGCACACTTTCTTACTATTCTATGATTTGTCCAACTAATAAAGCATAGTTCCTTCTGGCAATATTTTCTGGGTTTAGGATATTCAGGGTACATCATTAGACATTATAGTTACAGGTTTGAAATGCATGTAATATATCCTTCATTCCCTGAAGATTATGGGGCAAAACATTATTTACCTTACAAATGTTGAAAATAGCTTTGTAGCTCTACAAAACCTGACAACCCTCTGACAAACTGTTTTTTGCCCTTGTTGACCAGTCAAGGGGTTATGGAGGTGTGAAAAGACAACATTGCCCTTGGGTTTGACTTTTTGTTAAATTCAAAAAACCGACTTTAAAAAGCTTTAGAAAATTCTGAAGAAATTTCCGTGTGTACACGTGTGAATAAATTAATACCTAATTTCTTTTGTTAAAAATTAATTTCATCTTTGGACTGTTGAAAATAAAAAAAATCCTAAGCACTAGTGCTTCTGTGTTTTTTAAATTTAAAAGTATGTTTAGAAGTCCCAGGAACTTCTAAATTTTTTTTCCATGTATACATGTTTGAATAAAGCACTAACTGCAAAATATTTTTCAAAACATACTTTTATTTGTGGCCTACACCCATATGTTAGCGAGAGGAGAGGAGTAGGGATAAGATGTTAAAGATGGTCATTATGGAAAATGTTAAACTGGAGAATTGGCAGGAAGGGCGTATAAGGGCTAATGGAACAATTGTAAGGGCATATTAGGGTTGTCAGATTTTGTAAGGGTAATTCCTGCAATGCCATCTTTTGTAAAGGCACAAAAAGTTTTATCCCAAGATTATATACGCTATAAAAGTTTTTGGTGGTACCAATACTTGATCACAGTTGTCAAATTGATATCATGGGATGTATGATATGATCCATCTCGTTCAAATTGATCTAAAGGCAAAGTCTATATATCCTATGAGGGAATGTTTTAGTGCCCATGTGGGTGTGCATCCCAACATCCCATTTGTTGTAGTGCATCATGCAATGTTCCAACAACCCAAAAAAAAAGGAAAGGAAATCATAGACATAGTGCATGTATTGATGATGTCAAGTAAACTGGATTCGTTATGAATCAAAGGAACTTGTCTGTTATGGAGCACAACTGTCCAACCTGAACCTTGTTGGCATGTGCTGGAAAGCAACAATTGTGAAGGTTTCTGTAGACATTTCGTCCTGTTTGCTTTTGTTAGCCTAAAATTAGTGGAAATATATTGGATAAAATAGCACCAAACCAGATTTCTACCAAACAAAAATTGACATCACAATTTTAACTTTGCAAAACTGGCAAAACATGAAATGGTCGATCATTGTGTATAAAACCTTTGTTTGGATTGGCCCACACTAGCACTTCCACGTAATAACTCCACTAAAGGCGATCCTATTACCGGAATCGCGTCAGGTACGCCTGTCACAATTTTGACTGCCCAATAACCAATTTGATCCCAAGGCAAAGAATAACCAGTTACACCAAACGATGCAGTCAATACAGCCAAAATCACACCTGTGACCCAAGTTAATTCGCGGGGTTTTTTAAATCCACCTGTTAGGTACACACGAAATACATGCAGGATCATCATTAGAACCATCATACTTGCTGACCATCGGTGAACTGATCGGATTAACCAACCAAAGTTGGCCTCGGTCATTATGTATTGAACCGAGGAAAAAGCTTCTGTAACGGTTGGGCGGTAGTAAAAAGTCATAGCAAAACCGGTAGCGACTTGTACTAGAAAACAAATAAGTGTAATTCCCCCTAAACAATAAAATATGTTGACATGAGGAGGAACATATTTACTAGTTATATCATCTGCAATTGCCTGAATCAGAAAGAGGCTCACCATCAGAGGTACGAAGATGAACGTTGAGCTCCATCGGAGTCTCAATGGTGCGCTGATCAGTAAGGGAAGCCCGATCAAGAAGATCGTGGATATATTTCTCTTGGGATATATAGAAACCATCAGAAGTAGATGTAACCTCAATCCCAAGGAAGTAGCGAAGAGGACCAAGATCAGACATAAGAAACTGATCACTAAGACGAGCCTTGACATAGGCAATGTACTCAGAATCATCTCCGGTGATAATCATATCATCCATATACAAAAGAAGAAGAGTCCGACCACGAGACGAAGTGTGGACAAACAGCGCAGGATCATGAGCACTAGCTGAGAAACCAGCAGCAGTGACCACAGAGGCGAAGCGCTCGAACCAAGCACGAGGGGTTTGCTTAAGGCCATAAAGAGAGAGACGAAGGCGACAAACCATGCCCTCAGGAATAGAATACCCAGGTGGGGGGTGCATGTAGACCTCCTCACGCAACTCACCATTAAGAAAGGCATTCTTGACATCAAGCTGAGAAATAGACCAGTGGCGAGCAGAGGCCACAGCAAGAAGAGTGCGAACAGTGGTCATATGCGCGACAGGAGCAAATATCTCGTCATAGTCACGGTCATGCTCCTGCTGAAAGCCACGCGCCACAAGACGAGCCTTGTAGCGCTCAAGAGAACCATCGGAGTGGGTCTTAACTTTATAGATCCACTTACAAGTGATGGGACGAACACGTGGAGGAAGAGAGACAAGATCCCACGTGCCGGTGCGCTCAAGAGCAGCAAGCTCCTCGGCCATCGCATGCTGCCATTCGGGATGAACAACAGCATCACGGTAAGAAGTAGGCTCAGCAAGAGTAGCACCAGCAAAACCAAAGCGATCTGGAGGCCGTCGCGGGCGAGCGCGGAGGCCATACCGAGGGGAAAGTGGCGAATCCGGAGAAGATGAGTCACCCAGAGAAGATGGCTCATCGGACGGAGATGGCCCAGAGGAAGTAGAAGGCACATCAGAAGGAGGCTCAACACGCGGTCGACGTGTGTAGAAAAAAGGATAGGATGGAAGAGAAGAGGGTGCCGGTGGAGCGGGAGGAGATGATAGTGGAGAAGAGTCGACAACAGGAGTAGGTGAAGACTCAGGGGGAGGTGGAAACTCGATAGGACGAGTGGAAGAGGGCACAACAGTGATCGGTGTATCAGGAAAGGTCAGAAAAGACAGAGGCTCAACAGGGGAAGGCGAAGGAGAAGCTGGACGCGGAAAGAAAGGACGGGACTCATCGAAGGTCACATCCCGAGAAACCCGCATACGACGAGCAGTGGGATCCCAACAGCGATAGCCCTTATGCTCCGGACTATAGCCTAAAAAGATACACTCAACAGACTGAGCAGTCAGTTTGGTGCGTTCACGGGGAGCTAAAAGAACATAGCAAACTCAACCAAACAGACGAAGAGTAGAGTAGTCAGGAAGAGAACCAGAAAGGTGCTCAACAGGAATCCCACCCTGAAGGGCAGAAGAGGGCTGAATATTAACAAGATATGTGGCAGTAGAGACAGCCTCAGCTCAAAAGTGAGGTGGAATAGAAGCGGCGATCATGAGCGCACGAGCAGTCTCAAGAAGGTGACGATGCTTACGCTCAGCAACACCATTCTGAGCATGAGCACCAGGACAAGAGAACTGAGCAAGAGTGCCCTGCTCAGCAAGAAAACCACGAAGATGACGAGAAAGATACTCGCCAGCAGAATCAGCACGAAAGACACGAATGGGAGTGGAGAACTGGGTACGAACCATGGTGGCAAACTGTCTATAGATGGAGAGAACCTCACTACGAGCAGACATAAAGTATATCCAAGTGTGGCGAGAAAAATCATCTATAAAGATAATATAGTATCGATGACCCCCTTTCGAAACGAAGGGGGCCGGACCCCACACATCCGAGTGAACAAGATCAAAAGGACGCTGAGACACAGACTCACTATGAGGATAAGGTAACTGAATTTGCTTACCCAGTTTACAACCCTGACAATTTAAAGACACATCTCCTGAGACAGACCCCAGAAGACCACGATGAACTAACGACGATAGACGAGATCCACACAGATGACCAAGACGGTGATGCCACTGCTGGAAGGAGCCGGTGGACGAGCTGACAGAAGCGGAGAGACTGGCAGCGGCGGCAGCGGAGGGAAGGTGAAGCCAGTCAAGCTCCCAGAGACGCTGAGAATCAAGGCGGCGAGGGCCAGAACCAACCAGAGTGCCCGTCTGACGGTCCTGAACACAACAAGAGTCAGAGTCGAGAATAACCCGACAACCAAGATCAGTAATCTGTCCAGCAGAAAGAAGCTGCATGGTAAGACGAGGCACATGAGCAACAGAAGGATCATGAAACACCGAAGTGCTAAGAGTGCCTCGACTAGCAACAGGAAGAGGAGTACCATCAGCAGTGAGAACATGAACAGGAGAATCTAGAGGTCGAAGAGAGGATAAAACGGAAGAATTAGAAGTCATATGAAAAGATGCTCCAGAATCAAGAATCCATGGGGAAGTACCTGACTGTGTAGAGGGTGGTTTCTCATTGCTGGAAGAGGGAGTAGCAGAACCGGCAGAACCTGTCGCAGCTAGTAGGCGTCGAAGGCGAGTGATCTCCTGCTCAGTGAACGAGGTGGTGGAAGTAGTCGAAGCAGCTGAAGGAGTCGAGGAAGTAGTCGAGGAAGAAGCTCCAGTGCCCGGCGAAGAGCGATGTGCAAGGTGACGCTTCTTCCGAAAGCAAGTAGACTCAATGTGGCCATCCTTATCACAGTAGGTGCAATGAGGACGGCCACCACCCGACGAGGAACGACCACCACCACCTGTGAAGGCCGCTGAGGGAAACGAGCTGCTGAGGCGTGGAGCAGGCGGTGTAGCCGGTGGACGAACAGCAAGCACGGAGGGAAGTGGCAGAAGACCAGAGCCACGCAGGCGAGTCTCCTCCGCACGTACCTCCGTAAGCGCCTCCAAAAGCGAGACACGAGGCTGACGGCAAGAAGCTGAGCACGACGAGACTCAAACTCTGGACGAAGCCGCGTCAAGAACTCATATACGCGCTGGAACTCCCGATCAGCACGAGTCTCCTGACAGCATTGACAATAGCCACAACTAGGACGACGAAGGGAATCCAGCTGGCGCCAGACAGCAGAACTCTGAGCATAGAACTCATCAACCGTGGCATCACCCTGCTGGAGAGAGTGCTCCTGGCGAACCATGGACAGGAACAGAGCGTTGCCAGAGGGCTCATAGCGCTGACGCAGATGAGTCCACATCTGGAATGCCGTAGAGAATCCCACAACCTCAGAAGAAAACTGAGGCTGAAGATTGGCGACAAGAACAGCAGCAGCACGAGCATCATCATCAAACCACTGAGTGTACTCAGTCAACAGAGCACCGTAGGAATCCAGAGCCTCCTGATAAGCGGTGACAGCCGCATCATGGGCAGCGCGGTCAGCATCAGTAGGTTGAGCACCAAGCTTAGGCTCAACCGGTGCCACAGGACAGGCTGGACACGGAACATCGCTGGAGAGGACGCCCCAGAGATGAAGACCACGCATGTGGATGCGCATATGGGAGACGAAGTCGGTGAAATTGACCCCATCAAATATCACCGGGCAGCGAGGAAGAGAAACGGTGCCGGATGACGAAGACATTGTACCAGTGCTCTCTCTCTTTTTTTTTCTCTTTTCTCACACTAAAACGGGCCGTGCTCTGTTCGGTTTACACCAAACAGAGCAGCCGGGAGCGGGCGGGGCAGCCGGTCGACGCGGGAGGCCGGCGGCCGGCGGCTCGGGCGGCCGGCGGTGCGGGCGGGGAGGCCGGCCGACGCGGGAGGCCGGCGGCCGGCGGCTCGGGCGGAGAGGCCGGCCGACGCGGGAGGCCGGTGGCCGGCGGTGCAGGCGGGGAGTCCGGCAGCCGGCGGTGCCGGCGGCTAGCGGAGGCGGGCGAGGAGATCCGGCGCCGGCGGAGGCCGGCGGCTCGGGATGGCTTGGGCGGGCGGAGGAGAGCCACAGGGAGCCGGCGGCCGGGCGGGCGGAGGAGACCCACGGGAGGCGGGCGGCCGGGCGGCCCAGCGGCCGGCGGTGCGGCGGCGAGCGGACGGGGAGGCCGGCAAGCGGCCGAGAACCGGCAAGACCGAGGCCGGCGAGCAGCCAACGAGCGGGCGGAGCTGGCAACGGGGGCACGGCCGACGGGCGGCCTGGATCGGGGCCGGCGGCGTCGCCGGTGAGCCGCCAAGAAGCGACGGCAGCGGGATCTGGTGGGGTGGCGGCGGACGAGTTGCGGCGTCCAGATTTTCCGGGTGAAAAAAAAACTAAACCTAATGCTCTGATACCATGTTATGAATATGCAACTTGGATCTATTGCACAGTCCAATGGGCATATATATAGTACAAGGTGACTTGGAGTACAAGAAAATATGGACTCCTATACCAATACGAATACAACATACTATATCTCTAACAGTTGAGGTGACACGAGTCGTCAAAGACTATGATGACTTTTCGTCAGGCTATTAATGTTGCTAAAGTAAAGCTAAGCTGAGATTAACCATGGCATTCTAGCTAAGCCAAGTCCTGACTCCAGACGTTTTGAGTTTAAAAGTACTGTTTTTTTCCTCTACCCTGCAGGCTGCGATTTACTTTAATAAGATACAATGTTTCTGCTTTGAGGAGCAAACACTTCTTCCAGGGGAGCAGATTGACATGCCGGTAAGTTCAATTTTCATTTGATACAATAACGATGGCATGACTTGTTACTACTATTATTTCTGAATACAAATAAACGGTGAGATTCAAGGCACCGCTTTCGCTTTGAGGGCGATAAATCTCGCAATAATCCTAAAAAAGAAATGAACATAAAAGGGTCTACACCGCTAGAGTTTGGTGTGGACAGATTATAACAGTCCAGATAAACTACAAAAAGGTAGTATAAATGTATAACAAAGACTATTGTATCGTAATATTTACCCAAGGTAATTCTAATAGTTGTTTTAACATGCACCTGAAAAATTTCAGGTATTCTTCTACATTGATCCTGAGTTTGAGACAGATCCCAAAATGGATGGGGGTGAACAATATAGTTCTTTCCTACACATTCTTTAAGGTGAAGGAGTAGCAATATTTTAAAGTGAGCTGTAACATTAGTTCTATTAAAGCACTTGTGCAATTCGTGTACTGCAAAATCCCCTCTCATGTAACACCAAGAGTAAAAGGTTAGGTTTCAAAAAAAAAGAGTAAAAGGTTAGGTTTTCCGTTGTTAGTTCACATGGTGCTTGTGGAAAATTTTGCAAATAATCTGTAAGAATTGTTTCGGTGCAATCAAAATGGAAATTTTATTGGTTCGACCTCAAGATTCGTGGAGGAATGTAGTGATGGAATGCTGTCAAAGAGTCGGGAATAAGTGAACTCTGGAACCGGATAAATGAAGTGGTTTTGCCTAACAAGATAGGACCTGCCAGCCAACTGCAACAGGAGAAGAGGTCTCTTTCTCCCAAGCTCATGTGCTCCTGCCATGAATAAAGATCCAAAAAAAAATTTCCGTATTTCAAAAACTTCTGAAAAAATACATAAAAAAACTCGAGTACTCTGTGCATTTGCATTTTTATGGCATGTGAAAGAAAAACGAATGCGAAGGGCTAAGATAGCAAATTTTTTGCAGCATTTTTTTGTTTTTGTTCTCTTTCTACACAGCCACACGTAAGTTTTTCGCGAAAATATGTACAAGCATAAAGTACTTGAATATTTGTATGTATTTCTTCATGGATTTTTTGAAATGCGAAAATTAGTTTTTTGACCTGGAGCATGTGCCCCTGGGTGCAGCTTTGAATTATCGTTCTCTTCCAGTGAAGTGGTTTGAGTTGATGTGGCATTGGAGGCCGACACTTGAGGCACGCTGGACTGGGCCTGCAAGTCGCATTTTCAGTGCACGTCCGAGCCAGCGTTCACCTGCCGTTACCATGAATCTCTCGAACCACGGACTACGAGTCGACTGACAGATTACGGCGTGAAGGCGTGGTGATCTGTGCACTGCGACGGCAGATTACCGCTCGTCACGACGAACTTGCTCTGACTCTCTCGCTGCCGTCATGATGCAAATGTTGTCGCGTGTAGCGACCAGACACGGGAAACAACAGCATGACCACCGCTACGCCGCTATCATGAGAGACAAGATCCTATGCTTTACCGATTGCCCTTTGGTGTTTGGTTCAGAAAGAACAGTAAGTCAATGACTACGCTAATCCTTGAAGTTTGTTTATCAGTATCCAGTAACGGGTTCCAGCGGCCATGTTGGCTCCGACTTGGGATGGGTATGGGTACAAGGAGATTGGGTTGGCTCTCCTTCAATTGGCTTGATTTTACTAATTGAAGATTGAGACTGAAGACCTCCTAAGTTCGGCATGAGTTGGCTTGACTACTGTTATCGGCTTTGGGCCGGGCTCTCTTTTTCCTATTAGCAGGGTGCACGTGCGTTGCAACGGAATCTCAAATAATAGAATAACATCTCATGTTCTGACCAAAATCATAAGTCTATAACAAAATATATTATTTTGCCTTACAACGATCTAATAGTCGAGTGCTCGTACAACACACATGCACACATATAACAAAATTTACGCACATATACAGGGGAAGAACAGCACCAGCAAGCTAGTTAACTCAGAACGTAAAGATTGGATTATATTGTTTAGTAAGATAATAAATTTCAGCAGAGTAAAAAAACTAACTGAGAACGTAAAGATTAGACTATGTTTAGCAGAGTTTATTGAGAGTTACATAAAGATTGGAGTCTGTCTAGCAAAGTTTGTTGAGAATTGAAGAGTTGATTAAGGGAGGGTGTGATACCACCATCATCACAGCCACCAACTCAAATTTTATAGATAGTAAAGATTGTGTCACACCTGTCGAGCAGAATGACAATGTGACACATCTTCAGTTACAGTTAACTGACGAAACTGAAGATAAGAACACCCGTGATGTTGAGGCTGAAGAAGTCCAGAACAGAGAGGAAGGAAAGGAGCTGGCTCCAGCGAAAAAGGGAATTCCAATTGGCTGACGCGTGCATGGAGTAGTTGAGTGTAGGGCCCGAAGGGCAGCGTGAGTGGGGCGTGGTTATAAGCCCTGGGTTGTTACCCGTCTAGATTATCAAGAAAATGAGAATTCTGTGATCTCTCTCTCTTGCTTCTTCTTCCCCAAGTCTGCTTCTCTCCTCTGAACCTGATCCCTATCCTTCTCATCATTGTGACATTCGACCCAACCACAGGTCGGGTTATAACAATTGGTTATCAGAGCAGTATCGGTCCACCGTTGCGCTGTCTCAAACTCTCTCGGTCAACTCGTAATTTTTTTTTCCCGGCAGCGGGTTGCTGGTCGTCGTCAGGTGATCGGGCATAAATCCTTCCTCCGGTTAGGTCGACTTGGAGGAGTAGCCACGGCTCTGCCGTTCAAGCCAAGTGCCCAGACCCAGTGTATCATGGCGGGGATGGGAACTATGGAGGAGAAACTTCTCGAGCAGATGAAAGCTCCGTCGGCGCGGCTGGGGGCGCTCGATCAGGTGCAGGAGCAAGTCGTCGATCTGAGCGCCAAGCGAGACCGCTAGGCACAGCGTGTGGAGCAGATCCAAGCCAAGGTCGACCTCTCCCTTCAGACCTTGGGACAAGTTCAGCAGGAGCAGCGTCAGCAGTCGCTGCTCTCCAAGTCGGAGGCGATTTCACCGCTCGTGGTGCCGGATCGGAACACGCCGGGAATCCTTGGGTCTCCGTCAGGCGTCGCCCAGTCCCCCACCTCTCCTTCCTCGCCCAGCGATCACGTTCCACCCGCTCCACTGACGCCTATCCCCGTGGATGCGCCTGATCAAGGTGAGACTGGACATCGCCGCAATTGGTTACCCAAGATGGACTTTCCCTGTTTTGATGGTACTGAAGCCCGCGTGTGGATCGATCTCCGCAACACCTATTTTATTATGTATCAAATTCCTGAAGGGTTTAAGGTTGCTACTGCTTCACTGTATATGGTTGAGAATGCAGCACATTGGTACCAATCGTACAAACTGACAGCCGGCTGGCATGATTGGCAAAAATTCAGTGGTGATCTGTTGCAGGAATTTGAAGTCAATGTCCACAGGGACAAGCTGCGGGAACTGTACCTGCTCTGGCAAACTGGTACTGTCGAGGAGTATAAACGCCGCTTTGATCAGTTGGTGTACCACATCAAGCTGTATGACTGTTCAGTTGGGGGTCTCATGCTTGTTAACCAGTTCATTATGGGGCTTAAGGAGGAATTAAGGGGCCATGTGGAAACCTAGCTACTTGAATCTGTGTCCCAGGCAGCAATCTATGCTATGGTGCAAGAAGGGGTGTTGGGGAGAGCAGTGCCCATTGGGGCAAAGGCTGCTACTCAGTGTTCTGGTTTCAGAAATGAACAGAAGAACAAGTTCCTGCCTGCCGATTTATGGAAAGCTCAGCAATTAAAAGAATTCAGGAGAACTAATGGATTATGTTTCAAGTGTGGTGAGAAATACTCACCTCAGCATCAATGTGCACCACTAGCTGCTACACATTTGAAAGCTTTGGAGCTGGCTGCTGATACAACGCTCTTATCTGAAGAAGTTCTGAATGCTGTGACCGAACTGGAAACTGCTGCCGATTGTCATATCTCTTTGTATGCTGTCCAGGGTTCTTCTAGCCTAAAAACAATATCCGTCAGAGCACTGGTTGGACATCAAGTTCTTCTGCTTTTGGTAGATTCTGGCAGCTCCCATAGTTTCCTCAATCAGGATTTTGTCAATAGGCTTCAGCTTCCGGTGAGCAAAATTCCATCACTGCGAGTTCAAGTGGCAAATGGGGATGTATTATCTTGTTCTTCGCAGATACCTGCATTTTCTTGGTCTCTATAAGGCCTCACCTTCACTCAGGATATGAAAATTGTGGAACACTCAGGATATGAAAATTGTGAAACTGGGTGGGTATATGCTGTAATTGGTATGGACTAGCTCTCCAAATTCAGCCCTATGAAGTGCCAGTGGGTGGACAAGTGGCTGGAGTTTGATTATGAAGGAAACTTGGTCAGGTTGCAGGGAGTGTTGCCAGAACCACATCCTTCTCTGCAAGAAACCACATTAGATCAGATTGATCAATGGTACACGAACAATGAAGTTTGGGCCACTGCTGTGCTTTTTTCCCAATTCGCTACTGATCCACCATCTGTTCCTGGGGTTGTCCAAGATCTCATCACCAAATATAGTCAAGTGTTTCAGGAGCCTAAAGGATTGCCTCCACATAGAAGCTTTGATCATGCAATCACCTTGTTTCCCAATTCTCCTCCCGTAAATACCAGGCCTTACAGATATGGTCCACACCAAAAAGATGAAATAGAGAGACAAGTCACGGAAATGATCGAGTCTGGCATTGTCACACCCAGCCTCAGCCCTTATGCATCTCCTGTGCTATTGGTCAAAAAGAAGGACAACACCTAGAGATTTTGTGTGGATTACAGGAGATTGAACTTGGCAACCGTAAAGAACAAATTTCTATACCAGTGGTGGATGAATTATTAGATGAATTAGCAGGTGCTGCCTATTTCTCTAAACTGGATCTGAGAAGCGGTTATCACCAGATCAGAATGTTGGAAGAAGATGAGGCCAAGACTGCTTTTAAGACACACCATGGGCATTTCCAATTCCGAGTAATGCCATTTAGCCTCACCAATGCACCTACCACTTTTCAGTACTTGATGAATGCCATATTTGCCCCCTTCATGCGAAAGTTTGTGCTTGTGTTCATGGATGATATTCTTGTTTACAGCCAGACCTTGCAAGAACATGTGCAGCAGCTAGAGCAAGTGTTCTCCACTCTACAGCAGAACCAACTATTTGCCAAAGCAAGTAAATGTGTGTTTGCAGCTCAGCAATTGGAATATTTGGGGCACATTATTTCCAGCAAAGGAGTTGCAACCGATCCTCAGAAAACTGAAGTCATGAGGAAATGGCCTATACCAACCAATGTGACTCAGCTCAGGGGTTTCTTAGGCTTAACTGGGTATTACAGAAAGTTTGTGCAGGGGTATGGCCTGTTGGCTAAACCCTTGACCCAGCTATTGCGCAAGAATACCAAGTTTCTTTGGTCTGATCAGACCCAGCAGGCCTTTGACAAACTAAAGCAAGCAATGTCATCCACACTAGTCCTTGCTCTCCCGGATTTTAATAAATAGTTTGTTATAGAAACGTTCACATGTGCTTATGGTGTGGGTGCTGTCTTGGCACAAGATGGCCACCCTATGGCTTACTACAGTAAAGCCTTGGGAGTTCAGAATTAGCAACTATCTATTTATGAAAAAGAGTTTTTAGCAATTATTATGGCAATTGAGAAGTGGAGACCATATTTGATCAGGGGATTATTTATCATTAAAACTGACCATCGGAGTCTCTGTCAGTTGGCTGATCAGTCTCTCATGTCTGAACTACAAAAGAAGGCTATGACTAAGTTAATTGGCCTGCAATATAAATTTCAATACAAAAAGGGGCCTGAGAACAAAGCAGCTGATGCCTTGTCCAGGATTGTGCAACCGGCTACTCTGAATGCTATTTCTCAGGTGCAACCTGTCTGGCTACAAGAGGTATTCAATTCTTATGCTACTGATGCTTCTGCTCAACAATTGCTGCAGCAGTTAGCTCTCTCTAGCCCCGATCAGGATGGATTTGCCCTCCAGGATGGTCTGATCGGGAAAGGCACTAGGATTTGGATTGGTGCAAATTCTGCCCTGCAGACCAAACTCATCAACATTTTTCATTCATCTGCAGTGGGGGGACATTCTGGTGTTCAGAACACATTTCAGAGAATTCACAAGTTGTTTGCCTGGCATGGGATTAAAAGAGATGTAACTGAATTTGTCAAACAATGCTCTATTTGCCAGCAAGCCAAACATGAAAATTGTAAACCTCCTACTTTGCTCCAACCTCTCAAGACTCCTACAGAAATTTGGCGGGATCTGTCCATGGATTTTATTGAGGGTTTGCCTGTCTCCAAGGGCTATTCTGTTATTTTAGTTGTGGTGGACAGGTACACTAAGTCAGCACACTTCTTTCCACTCAAGCATCCTTATTCAGCTGCCTCTGTTGCACAAGTTTTCTTTGATAACATAGTAAAACTACATGGCCTGCCTCAGTCCATAGTCTCCGACAGAGATAAGGTTTTTACAAGCAACTTTTGGCAAGAACTGTTCAAGAAATGCAACACACAACTAGCTCTGAGCACCGCCTATCATCCTCAGTCAGATGGCCAGACTGAGAGAGTGAATCAGTGCCTCGAGATGTACTTGCGTTGTGCTGTGAATTCAACTCCCAACCAGTGGTGTTCATGGCTTCCAATGGCAGAATACTGGTATAACTCTTCTTACCATTCTGCTTTGGGTTGTTCCCCCTTTAAAGCACTGTATGGCAGGGATCCTACTTATGCCTTCTTACCATGATCAGACACTGAACCACCAAATGAAGTTTCAAACTTGTTGGCAGAGAGAGCAGCTTATTCCGAGTTCTTGCAAGAGCAATTGCACAAGGCATAGAAAAGGATGCAGAAGTACGCCAATCTCAAACGTTCACCTAGAGTCTTTCAGGCTGGTGATCAGGTGTATCTGAAACTGCAACCCTATGCTCAACAATCAGTGGTTAATAGACCATTTCCAAAGTTGGCCTTCAAATATTTTGGTCCTTACACCATTTTGGCCAAAGTGGGAACCATGGCATATAAACTTGATCTACCAGAGAACACCAAGGTGCACCCTGTCTTCCATGTGTCCCAGCTCAAACCACATGTCCCCAGACCACACACCGGTTTTCTCTAACTTGCCACCTGGGCTGGAGTTGGACACTTTTACAAGTGCACCCAGAGTCCATCTTGGACAGACGCATAGTGAAGAAAGCAAATATTGCGCATGTGCAAGTACTGATCAAGTGGTCGTCTCTTTCCCCTACAATGGCCACTTGGGAAGATTATGAGGTCCTCAAAGAACGGTTCCCTGGAGCTCCAGCTTGGGGCCAAGCTGCATCTGAAGCGGGCGGCAATATCACACCTGTCGAGCAGGACGACAGTGTGACACATCTTCAGTTACAGTTAACTGACGAAACTGAAGATAAGAACACCCGTGATGTTGAGGCTGAAGAAGTCCAGAACAGAGAGGAAGGAAAGGAGCTGGCTCCAGCAAAAAAGGGAATTCCAATTGGCTGAGGCGTGCGTGGAGTAGTTGAGTGTGGGGCCCGGAGGGCAGCGTGAGTGGGGCGTGGTTATAAGCCTTGGGTTGTTACCCGTCTAGATTATCAAGAAAATGAGAATTCTATGATCTCTCTCTCTTGCTTCTTCTTTCCCAAGTCTGCTTCTCTCCTCTGAACCTGCTCCCTATCCTTCTCATCATTGTGACATTCGACCCAATCACAGGTCGGGTTATAACAGATTGTGGTTCAGATCTGGGTGCGACAGTGGCACAGGAGCACAATGGGTCGTGCTCGCAGTGGCGTGGCGCTGAGTATGCATGTGGTGTCTGACAATCGTTGACGTGGGTCTGATTGTCCTGTCGAAAGCTAGGTTAGCGAGCATATCCATTATCGGGTCTCCTCGTTTTCTATTGATTCCCCTCCAAACAAGATGGTTGAGGCTCAAGGCGCTTTGCCTTGCCTTGGGTAGATGAAGATCTGACTTGAAGAAGACCTCAGCTTGAGTTTGCAAGATCGTAGTTTTGGCTTTTGGCCGGGCTCTCGCCTACTTATTTAGTTTCTTCCCCTCACCACACCCCTCTCTCCATCTCCCCTTTAATGTAGCTCTTGCTTTCCTTTCAGCAAGATTTCTGGTTGTACCTGTCTTACCTTGTATTTCTTCTTTTTTTGCTCCTTAATTGAATGAAAAATAGTGATGATATGTTTTCATCCAGAAAGGGAGATTCAGGCGAGGGAACATGGGAGGAGAGTGGGATCGAGCCTGGAAGGTGGGTTCGTCCGCCAGCACTACCAGATTGGAACAAGCGACCGATGCCTAGTGTTGGCCAAACAATTTTAGGTTTATTGGAACAAAGGAAGTTTGGAGAAAAACTGGAGAATTCATTCCAATGAAAAAGTTATGTGAAAAAGTTTTGGATAGTAGGATTGCGTCAAATGTTTTTGTAGTATAGGAAAATTTCCTACACGTTGGAGGAATTCTAACAAATTCCTTAACACCCCGTTTGGTTCGCAGAATTGGGCGTAGAATTGGATAATTGGAATTGTGTCCTTCCAATTCTGTTGTTTGGATGCATTTGAAATTAGAACTTGGAATTGAGATCCAATTTCAGCTGAATTGAGGGACAACTGAGGTGGGAGCTCCTCGATACCGAGCCCAACACATCTGAAACGAGAGGAATTGACGTGTTCGCATAGACATTTTGACATCTCGACTCTCGACTCCTCTCATCTCCTTCGATTCGTCCTCCATAAGGCGACTCCTCCCCTCTGGCGGGCGCCATCTCCGGCGGTCCATCTCGGCGACTCCTTGCCTCCTCGAGATCTCTTCGCCGCCCCCATCAACCTGGAATCCAGATCTCGTGGCCATCATCGTCTCCCTCAACTCTGGCGAGCTCCCCATTCTTCTCCCTAACCGCCACCAAGCTCTCCTCTCCGACGAGCTCCCGATACGCGGCCCTCTTAGTCGTCAAGGACGAGCTGGAAGGGTGTTCTGAGGTCGCCGGTGTCTGGCGAGGTCGAATCTCATAGTGGAGTCCGGCGAGGTTGTCGGAGTCACCGGGCTCGAATCCCAGGGCAGCCGCGGCCATGAGGAGCGGCAGGGAGAAGACGAGAATATTCAGAGGCGAGAGGCAGCCTTGAGGAAGCGATTGGGAGTGGAGGGGAACCTGCCAGAGTCCGGCGAGGTTGCCGGAGTCGGCAGGCTCGGATCACAGGGTAGCCGCGCCCATGGCTAAGAGGAGCGGCACGGAGAAGATAGAATAGAAGAGGAACGACGCGTGATTGATGGATGCTTGACTGGATGTTTCCAGGTAGAAACGGATAGCAGGAACCAAACAGGAAATGGATTTGGCCAAGTATCTATTTCGACGCCACAATTTCTCTGGCAACCAAAAATAAATTTTAGAATTAGAGGTTAATTCCAATTTCACTAGAAATGAATTAGAAGGCTAATTCCACAAGACCGATTCAATTCCAAGAACCAAAGAGACCACAAGAGTTCTAATGTATAATTTCTATTTCTTCCTACCTTCTCTCTCTCTTCAAGTAACATCTTATCTCGAAATTTGTCTATTTTTCTTATGAGCTATTCAATTATCTCTTTTGAGCAATTCTCTCTCAGTACATCACGACACGACGTTAAGGGCGATTATCTGCCGGGAAAAGTCTGCCGAGATGCTTGTCAAATTGTGAACCTGTATATGCATGCAACATGTATCTGAGCATATGGGAACATGGTGAATAGTGATCAGGGGCAAACAGCATTTAATGGTATCTAGCAAACAAGGGTGCCTGATCTATCGGGAATAGATAAAACTGCCGGAGAAAAGTATCTGCCATGGGATATCATTTTCTGCCCGGAATTTTTTCCCCGACAGAATCTTCTATCTACCGGGGAAATTTTAGCTTCAAGGTCAATGTATCTGCCGTTAAATCTGGTATCTGCCGTGAAAGACTTTTCCCGTCACCATATTCTCGGCAGTTCCTATCTGCCGAATAAAATATTTCCTGGTATATAGCTTGCCCCTCTAAGCCACTTTTTCCGGCAGATTTTCTGACCTTAACCTCTTGTCATGGTGTAGTCTCTCTCTCTCTCCTTATGTGTGTTATTTGTTATAGGGTTAAAGAGTTGTGCAATTTCTTTGTGCAACTATAAGTTTGATAATACGCAACCCGATTAACTAAGAAATAATATTTGTTTAAGAGATTGAGAAATAGCAAATCCATGAAAAATCATGACATTTCAATTATGTGTTTTTCTATTTCTACATCCAAAAGAGGCTCTTAATTTAAGTAATCTTAAATATTGACATGATCTCTACAATGACATGTTGATAATCAATTTTAATATATTTTTAAATAAAATAATTATATAGTATCTAATTAAATCTCATGATGAATCTAATAGTATCGTACTGTTTTTGACAATATTAGTAATTCTTTCTATACTGATAGTCAAACTTAAAATTATTTGACTATCTAAGCTACCAAAACTAGTTACATTTTCTATTGGAGGGAGCAGTAGATAAAAGAATTCCCTGCTTTCTGCGGTGCCCAGAACAGCTAGATGCTCTCTCCACACAAACCAAAATTATTCGTGTATTTAGACACGTAAACTTGCAGCATGACGCAGTGGCTGTTTTGATCAAAGTCACAACTGGACGGACGCACTTGGTAGTGCATCATTTATTAGGAGAAATGTACTAAAGCCAGCTACTTGCTCCTATTTGCGGGTCCCTCCTTAGCACCTGATCTCCTTTCATCCCACCTCCTGATCATCCAAGCGAAGCTGTAGGACTAGGGGCCCCTACCTACTGGGGAAATCAGCCTATCACCGGCTACTTGCATGATGTCGCCCATGACTTGTTTATGCTGAAAGAATCACATGAAAGATCGCTCGAATCTTATGGAGCGGTACTACACCACTAGTCTTTCGGAAGGTAACCCGTTAGCACTTGATCGCTGCCGCGGCGGCAAGGGAGAGCCAGGGCGGAGGAGACGACCCGCTGATCTGCGCTCCATGGCTGGGAAAAGTGACACATTTAGCCTCGTGATCGGATCAATGCTAAAAAGGACTCCTATCATAACATAATGGCAAAAGTAACGTTGTGATAGACTAGACAGTTGACATATGTCACCTGTCGTGCCTAGCGATCGTGACAGGAGCTAGGTTGCCTCTCGCGTCTAGCCACCGCGGCAGGCCTCTGGATCTGGAAATTTTTTACACCAGCCGTGTCAACCGTCTAGCGTATCAATTAAATGTGCCATTTTATGCCCCGGCTGCTGCTGCTGCACGTGGAGACAGACGGTACGCGCCAGGGCGCAGCCGCACCCGCGCACAGGATTTTGTTTATGGCAATAGCAACTTCGATTGTTTATTTGCTACTCCCGCACACCACTGTTTGGCCGTGAGCGCACGTCGCGCCAGGGAGCGAATCCGCCATGCCGATCGCGTCGCGGCATGGGGACACCGCGACGAGCGCGAATCCAATCCCCATCCCGTTTCCAGGGGGAACCGAGCAGCGAGATCCCGCGGAAACCGGCGCACTGTGTGTGTATGGCCGCGCCCCCCGCAACCGCGCCCTGAGGCTTGGGAGTTCCGAGGCCCTGCAGGCTGCAGCGCAGGGTAGCCGCGGCATGACCCGGCACGGCACGGATCGAATCGACCCGCGCGCGCCACCGGCCCGCCCGGCGCCCGCCCGCCCCTCGTCGCTGACACCATCACATGCTCCACTTGCAGTGCAGGCATAGCTTAGGTAGGCGCCTGGCGGCTAGCGGCCGAGCACGTAGCGCTGTGGCCAAAGCCACCGGCTTTTGCAGCCTTGCCCATCGTGCAGTCGCTATGGAATGGCGCCGTGCCGCCGTACGTACCTTCATGTCATGCCTGCAGCGACGCAGTCATCTTTTTACTGGAGCACTCGAGTACACGTTTGGAGGATGCGCGTGTCCTGCGGTGGTGCGAAATTTACTCGCAAAGATTGCTTTTTTTCCAACAAGAAAAAGAGGACAAAAGAAATGAACAGCTAGCCCAGGACGATCTCTACAGTACACACCAACCGCAGTAGAAGTACCACAGTAAAATCTCTATAACAGTTGTTAATAGAGTGTTTAACAGTGTTTTGGCTTTTGAGCCGAGTTCGCGCCGTGTTTCTGACGATGCGAAGCCGATTCGGACACCATGTTACGATGTTAACTGAGGCTAAGGAGACGGGACGCGTCAAAGGCTTGAGAAATCAAGGGTAGCCAGACTTGGGCATTTTCGGGTGCAATGTACCCAAGTCTCTCTCCACGGTTTAAGGGCCTGTTTAGTTGTACTGTGGCTGTTGACAAAGCTGCTGTTGGCTGGCTGTCTGGAAAAGCTGCTATAGCTGTGGGAAAGTGAACATATGGCTTTTAGTTTATCCAAATCATTTATAGCATTTTGAAAAATGAGCACAGAAACTTCAACACATTGCAAAAAGCTAACAGAAGACAGTTTTTTTCAAACAGCTGAATTTGCACTGCAAAGCCCACAGCTACCGTTGGCAAAAGCTGCTGAAAAGCTGGCCGTTTAGTTGGGCTGCAGCTTTTTTCAATGAAAAGCTGCTGAAAAGCCCAACCAAATACCCCCTAAGAATGGCAATGAGTGATGTTGGTGGCAAATCCAAGAATGAATAAAGAAGAGGCTTAAACCAATGTGTGCTAGGCTGCTAGAGGTTTAGTATTTTAAGTCAAATATTACATATATGCTACTTTATTCATTTGGATTGAACTGAGGCCATAGGCTTCCTAACCCTGGATCTAGACCCGTCCCTGAGTGATGTGATCCACAAGCATGTTTGGACAATTAGCTAGGTGGATGATGACGTGTCGACTCGATAACGATGGCTAGGTTAAAATTCTTTTTAAATGGTTCTTCTTCTCCTTGTTTTCGCACATTTTTTGACATTGTTTATTAATTTTGTATTATAATGTAAAACCCACTCACGCATGGATCCCTAAGTACGATCTGCCAACTAATCTCTGTCTATTTAAATTGTACATTTGTAAATATAGACCCCCCCTTCTAGACAGCTTATAGGGTGGCTTATGGCCCCAGAAAGCCATAAGCTGTCTAGAAGGCAAAACTTAGCTTGAGCTTAAATTTTAAGCACTCTTTATTCCTGTTGGTGGGAGGAAGCCTCAAAAATGAGACTTCCTGAGCTTATTCCAGCTCTCACCTCTAATAATTACCCTTCTATCCCCACTACTTTCTGAAATTTACCCGCCGATACCACTCGGTATATATATAAAAAATTCCTTCAGCCCCTCCATCGCCCACCCCCTCCCTGCCCAGATCCAATCCGCCCCTCCCCTTCCCCGCCGCCTCCCCTTCCTCCCGCCCCGCCCCTCCCCTCCTCCGCCGCCTCCCGCCGCCCCGTCGCACCGACCCCGCCCCCGCCGCCTCCCGCTCTCCCCCCGGCCCCGCCCCTACCTCCGTCTTCCCGCCCCCGTGCTCTCCCCCACCGCCTCCCGCTGCCCCGTCGCCCCCGCCGCCCGTCGCCACCTCTGACAGCCCCCGGCCCCGCCCCTACCTCCGTCTCCCCGCCCCGGTGCTCTCCCCCCACCGCCTACCGCCACCCCGTCGCGCCCCGGCCCCGCCCCCGCCGCCTCCGCTCTCCCCCCGGCCCGCCGCCCGTCGCCGGCTCTGTAAAGCTCGGATCCCGAGGGTCGAATTTGCAGGTGATGATTTGGTTGGATCCTCAGGTCACATCTGGAGTTACTGTTGCTTGTATTTTCCTTTCTTAGTTTAGAACTTCTCCCATCAGTTACTGTTGCTTGAATCCTTAACCTTCAATGAATTTCAATCGTGTATTTGGTAATGGTATAAGGAAATCCCTGGCATGAACTTTATTGTGGGCATCATTCGTTCAAATTCTACTTGGGCATGTAATTTTTCTGTGTGCAGCTAATGAAGCTTTGTAGTAACAGTGCTCCAAGAAGGCCAAGGAGACTACCTTTCATGACAGGGATCCAGTGGGTTGAGTTGAAAATGCAGGATCCACAAGATTTCTACGATATGTTCAAAATGAGGAGGTAAGTATTTCACATGTTGCATAAGACCTTAGTGAACAACTATCAGTTAGAGTCAACTCCTTTTATGAGCTCTACAGAAGCATTAGCACTCTTTTTATGGACATGTGGGTCACCTCAATCTAATAGTAATGGCGCTGATAGATTTGAACATAGTGCATCTACTATTAGTGTCAAATTTGGTGAGGTTTTCAAGTGCGTGGACCGCATGGCTGGTGATTATATCAAATCAAAAGATCCTGCTTTCACTGAAGTTAATCATAGACTTCATAAACCAATGTTTTTTTTCTCATTTCAATAATGCTATTGGAGCAATAGATGGAACACATATTCCTGTGACAGAGCCAGCACATCTCAAAGTGAGTCACACGAATATGCATGGTTATACTAGTCAGAACATCATGGCAATATGTGATTTTGACATGAGGTTCACTTTCATAGTTACTGGATGGCCTGGATCTGTTCATGACACATGTGTATGGTCTGATGTTTTGGTTGAATATGCTAATTGTCTACACCCTCCGGGAGGTAACAATCTTCTATGTGAATTTTATATATTCAATTATCACTAGTTGCTTTAAATATGTGCTTATTTTTTTCTTTAACTATAGAAAAATACTATCTTGTTGATTCGGGATATCCAAACCAAATTGGCTATCTAGCACCATACAAGGGACAACGATACCATGTACCTAAATTTCAAATGGCAGCTCCGGTTGGGATGAGGGAGATCTTCAACCATCGCCACTCATCACTAAGAAACGTCATTGAAAGGTCATTTGGTGTTCTCAAGATGAAATGACGTATTCTAGGAGGCATACCAAGCTACCCAATTGAGAAGCAAAAGATGATAATCTCTATATGTATGTGTTTACATAATTTCATTCGTGATAGTGCTCTACGAGATGAGCATTTCGAGAGGGTTGAGCAAGAGGAGTATATTCTACAATAGGGGCCACCTCCTAATGGCGTGACAAATGCTGCACCCGTAGATGATGGGACTATGGAGCAAATACACGATGCCATTGCTATGGGCTTGGTAGCGTGAGAGGGAATATCTACATGATGCGTTGTTATTCGTACGTTCTATTTTTTTTTGTTGGACAAAAAAATAATGTGCTTCTATGTGTAATTTACTTTTTTTTATGGCAATTGAACAATTTTATTCATTTTTTGTATTTTCATATCTCATTTATGTGTTAAACTGCGTAAAAACATATGTAAATAGTGTTAATATCATTCAAATAGCAAACAAACAAGACAAATGATATTACAGACTTTCCACAATCCACCTCTGCCTATAAGCTCAAATCTCAGAAGCCGTCTGGAAGAGGATGGTGGAGTTTATCAGGCTTCCCCACACCGCAGCTTCCCCACACCATTAAGCTTAAACCGGCTTATACACAAGCCGAAGCCGTCTAGAAGGGGGCCATAGAATTGCACACGACTTCTTGTCCCTTTTTAGAATATGCAACCGACTAACTGAGATTTAATTGACTCTTAGTCAACTAAGAATTAGTAAAATGGTACTGCTCTATTAGGTCTTAAGTGTACTCCTATCTTCTAACCAACCAAATTGAGCCAAGCTAAATTGGTCAAGACAAATTCGGGACAAATCATGTGTCTTTCCAAAATTTTGGAGCCAAACCAAAGGCCAAATTATTTTGGTTTGTCTCAAATTTGGTTGCGCACGCGCAATTTGTAGCAAACCAGGCATTGCCTATACTATCTTGTTATTTACATTTGAGAAAATATTAAGAGACATTTTACTCATTCATTCAAAGTTTGGTTTTCTTTTTTCTTTTTTCTTTTTTGCTGTAAAACTTGGTTTTCTTGATATATCTTATTTCGTCAAAGGTATTTGGAAACACAGAGAGTGCAGGAAAGTCTTGCGGTCAGTGAGAAACCATTAACTAGATAGCAAACCTCAAACTTACAGGTTTACAAATCATTAGATAACACTAGTACAGCTTTAAATGGTTCAAACAATAAAGTCATATATGTGTATGAAGAAATAAAATATGTTAGAACAATCACATTTTGAGCTAGAAGCCCAAGTCCTTTTTCTCGCAAGGAAAAGATCATTCTAAGAATTCTACGACTGAGGCTTCCAAGCGTCAATATGGTTCAAGCTGCTCCTACGGAAACATCTTTGGCTAGTTAATTGCACGATTATAATCCCATTACAGGCGAGCTACATTTTTCAAATTTTGATCCGTCACTCTCGGCTGCTGATTCTTCAGGATTTACACCTATACATATATATACCTGTTCGATAGAGAGAGATAAAATGCACCAGGAGAAGTTTTTTTTAGCCTCATAAACTTTCTTGCGGAAACAGAAGGGATTAATACCACACAATTACCATTCTTACCTTTCACATATTTCAACAAATGAACATAAAATGTTAGCGATAGAGACAGCAGTACAGTCTTCTGATGGAGAGGTAGAAACAATCGATCTATTCTCGTCTATCTTGATCTCCGTGATTACGCTCATGGATATCTCGCCACACGTGGTTACAGTACATCATAGCATACGGACATACATTCGAGTTAATTACCTGATCCCGTTCCGAGTTCACCACATCCACAACTATTTGTTGGTCAACCAAACAGTCGAAACTTATTATTGAATTGTATACACCGAACTAATCCATCCAAAAGTCTAAACTGATAGAGAAAAAATGGCAATATATTTTAACACTCCTCATGTCTAGGCTCCTCCAAACCTTAGATGTGGAATCGATGTAGATCGCAAATATTTTTATAAATAATACATTAGCTGAGTCTTGAATTTGAGACCTCTTAACTCTGATACCATATTGAATTACATGCATCGAAGCAATCCATCCAAAAACCTAAGTTGATGGAGAAAGAATGACAATATATTTCAACACTTATGACATGCAGGGCTACATTAATCAGATTAGCTAGCTAGCTTCTAGCCTAATCTCATATTATGATCGAGGTCCATAGTACAAATGAGCCGCATACCTGCGATCATAAATATGAGATGGTGGTTACGAGAGTTAAGTCGTTTGACAAACCCAGAGTAATTCAACTCTCGGTACTTTCTCTTCGGAGATGTCCGATGATTCACCGCTGTAGTGCTGCTCTCTACCGTACGTAAGAACCAGCTACAGTTCATGTAAGATTCATATTCTAATCTCATTAATTCTCATACAGGGTACTGGATGATATTTATTTTGGGTTGGTTCTTTGTGGTCATCATTCTAAATCCGTTGTTCAGCAAACTACACGTAGTAAGGCTATGTGTAATATGCATCTCTCTGAGTGTTTAAAACAAATCACTCTAAATTACATACTCCCTCCAATTCTCTGGAACTCTATGTTTTGAATCTAGATATGCAGTCAAACTTTCGAAATTTTGGTTACCCATTCGTTTTAAAATATTTATACAAAAATCATACACGTAGATTAGCCTCTAAAATTATTTTGGTAATACTATATTTTTTTTGGGGGGTTTTCATAAGTACATTAAATAGAAATTGCTGAACAAAGTTAACGAGCGTGTCAATGTCCAAAATTATAAGTTTTAAAGAACTAGAGGGACTATAGCTGTAATTTGGATTAATTAAAACACATGTAAAAATTGAATAGACAGTGATCTACATTAATTTTAATAGTTAACGTTACAATTTAAATCATACTAAATATGTTTGTATATAAAGCCTTAAAGTTATGACACAAAAAGAAACATACGCTTGCTGGGCGTAGCATAACAGTAGGGGCACTTGGTAAGTTGGTATATCCGGCTGTTTGCTGTAGAATCATTAGAATGGAGTAAAACCTAATATTCCTCTAGAATGGAGCAAGTCTTTTGAAGCCGTTTCATCTGTCCTCCATCTCGCATGCATAAACTCATCTAGGCGGTTGCCATACAGTTTGAAACTAAGTGCAAAAGGAAATTAAGCATACATGGTTCATTTACAGTTCATAGTCCATTTGCATTTCAAGCCAGCTATCACAGTAGATGGTGAAGTAGACAAGAAAGTAGTAGCAGGGAAAGAAGAGGGGAGAAATTGGCAAGCATCTCCTTTTAGGGTACTTAATTAATTAATGACCAAAATAACACAGCATTAGGATCATTGTTAAAACAATCAATCTTGTCATCAAGAATCGATCAACTCGTGGAAGCAAAAATACCAAAACAATTCAGCAGAAAAACGAGTCAAATTATCCCAGCCTAGCCATGCCACATTGCCACCCCGCTACACGCAAGAACTACTACATGCACATCTCGCTGCCCCTCACCTCCTCATCGTCCTCCCCGTCGCCTCCCATCGCCGGCGACAAGCCCCCCACGCCGCCGCCGCCACGCGTGGTCGAGGACGAGGTCTGAGCGCCGCCTCCGACGCCGGCGCCCCCGCTGCCGCCACCGGTCTTGTGGTTGTGCATCCAGACCTTGAAGACCTGTCTGCTGACCCCGATCTCCCGGCAGAAGCGCGCGACCTCGTCGTCCCCCGGCGCGCGGCCGGGCTCCCGCTTGGGCATCCGCCACCCCAGCCGCTCCGCGAACCGTAGCATCCGCGTCTTCTGCTCTTCCGTGAACTTGGTCCGCGTCCGCCGCCTCCCCCCGCTATGCGAGGAGCCGCCACCGCCGCCGCCGCCGTCGCCGCCCATGCCGACCCCCGCGCCGGCCATTGCTATGTGCATGTACCCCGGCGGCGCGCCGGGAGAGGGCAGCATTGGTGCGTGCGGGCTGGCGGCGCCTTGCGCCCCCGCGGCCCCGCCGTCAAGGAACGCCTTCCGGTGGAAGTTGCGGTGGCAGCCGCAAGCGGCGCAGAGGAGGGCGGCGGGGTGGCCGTCGTCCGGGGTGTACTCGCAGCAGCCGTCGGAGGCGTAGGTACCCAGCTTCGCCGCGTGGTTCCGCAGGCACTCCCTGTACACCTCCCGCGGCCGCTCCTGCAGGTGCTGCAGCTGCTCCATTGATCTCTCCTCCTCTTCTTTCTTGCCTTGCGTTGCTTGCTCCTTTCTTCCCTCGCTTCTTTTTCTTCAGCTCTCTCTCTCTCTCTCTACTTCTACTAGCTAGTACTACGTGTCCCTTAAGCAGCAGCTGTGATGTGCATGCTACGTGTGAGCTTGAGCGGAGCCTGTATGAGCTGTAGCTTTGTGTTAGCTCCACTTCCCTCGTGCTGGGTTGCACAGCACCAAGAGGTTATGGGTATTGGTAGTACCGGTACTGAAGCATAATGTGGACATGAGCTGTTCTTGTGGCTTGGGAGTTAGATGCACGTCGAGATGGTTGATCGATTTGCTGTGTTTGTTCTTGGTTCTTGCAATATTCTTGTACTTCTGGAATTTTGATTTCTTTTTGATGGAAATTCTGGAATTAGGGTTGGAGTACGTACTTTTAAGCTACAGACAAACATGGTACTGTTTGACTTTCCTCTGTGACTCTCTTGGAAGATAGTAGGCTCAATGTTTTGAGCCAGAATCTTTCGAAGATATGTAACACATGGAGTATCTTTCCATGTCAAATTTAGGATTGCCATTTAATTTACATAATATCCTTTTATTATGTTCCACAAAGGCACGAAGTTACAGACCAAAGTATCTGATAAACAAATTTGATTTCACAAAACAACGATTACAAAACTTACTCTAACATGCATATATATGATGGTTGCTTGGTTACCTTCGTTCAATCTCTTATGTTCAATGTAATTCAACTTACACCCTGACACCCAGATCGATTTGTCATATGATCGGCAATATTTTAGAGATTGTTTATTTCTCAGTTATCTAAAATTTTTTAACTCTTAATCACTTTTTAAGCTTTTGGATCAAAATCTAACCACCCTTATTTTCACTAAAAGGACGTACAATTTTACCTACTAAAAATTGCAGTAACTTTTTACTAAAATTGCACATCTTCAAAATTATAATTTTAGGCTAAATAACGTGTAATTTTACAAACTAAAAATTGTAGTAACTTTTCACTAAAATTACACACTTTCAGAATAGCAATTGTAGGCTAACTGACGTGCAATTTTAGGTGACTGAGATTTACAAAAATTTCAAACAACTGAGAATTAGCCAATACGAATATTTTAAGATTATGTTGAAGTTCATTGGCCAAAGTCAAGTTTTCCACACTACTGTGCTCGCGGGTGTCATTACCATGTGCAATGTTGTATATGTCTATCTTGAACCTGAGAGGGGGTTACAATAATTTTTGCCAGTTCATTTAAAAAATAGTTAGTTCAACGAACAATATATAGTTTTTGCCCTTTTGTTTATTTCCATGTATTCCATATCGACTATATACTACCCTCTCTATTCGTAAATAACTGTCATTTCAGACATTTGACTTGTTCTTCAATATGCATTTTTTTGACCGATACTTTTTACATATATATGTTTAGCAAAAAATTATTAAATTTTATGTTATAAATTTTTCTCATGAAAAATCTAATGATACAACTTTCATGTTACTAATCTAAATATTTTTAAACCTATTTATAGTGAAAGTTAGAAAAGTTTGACTGCAGACTTTCTAAAATATCACATATTTTCAAACGGAGCTAGGAGTACAAATGATATCACTCTCACTATGATCGTACTACCTCCGGTTCTCTAAGTGTTATCATTTTGAACACCGTACGGTCTTCAAAATATAACTTTGACCATTATTATATAACAATATGTTTATAAAATCTAATAAAACTATATATTATTATATGAATTTTAAATATCTAATTTAAATATTTTTAGAAATATTAATTAGTCAAATTTTGGAAGTTTAACTTGACCGATGTCTAAAACAACATTTTTTTAGGAAAAAGTATTTTAGATGAGCCTAATAAGTAATAAGCAATTTTTTTCTCTCTCCGCTCTCATGCCCAGTAAATTGTTGAAGTTTGTGTCTAAAACTGTACTGAATCTTGCATGAGATAGAGTTTTCTTCTCTCTCCCCTTAAATAATTCCCTCTGCGTTGATATAGGCGTACAACTCATGTCACATTATTGAGAGTGAGCGAGACTTGTGTTAATCTGATCCCGATAAACCCACTCTCCTTCACACACCGATTAGAACATTCCATATTGTTAGTAATTAGAGTGGGGACCTTTCCCTTGCTATTCCTGTGTACTCCATAGATTCTGGTTTCTACATACGGCTCTATTACACCCGCAATGGCTATAAACTGGAGTAGTACAAGCTTGTTTAGTAGGGTACAGATCTCATGGGACCTTGCCTAATGTGGTATCGGATAGCTCCTACACCCTGCATAAGCTCTCGGGTCGAGTGCACAGATTAGGATGGAAATTAATCAAATACACGAATAACTAATCCGCATTGGAATTGTGACGTGAGACCAAAGATATATAAAATGCAGGCAGCTGGTCCCAATAACGTGGAGTCTTTCGATACTATACACCACGCATTTTTGTATATTGTAGTCTGATTGAAGAACACATAAACATGTGGTGCTTATAGGCTAATGCATTTGTCGGCGTGGATGCTCTCTATCTTTTCCACATGCCACCATTAACAAATGTGAATGATATAGTGCTATCTAATTTCGTAAGTGCCGTTATAGCTCGAAGAAAGATCATAAAATCATACCCTAAAATACGGCGAATAAAATATGTGACATCTAGCCCATTAGGGAATGGTCCATAATGACTCATATATGTGTGTGAGAATAAACGAGATAGCCTCACCTTATTAGTTTAAATGGCTACATATCAATATATAAACTCAAATGTTTCATCAGTAACAATTTTGGCTAGCCTTTTACGTAAAGCAAGAACGAAAACGTAATAGAGCTGCTACACATGTGTGTCCAACCCAGTATAGGGTTAGATCTAGGTCAGTTTAGAAATGTGTGTCCAACCCAGTATGGGGTTAGATCTAGGCCAGTTTAGAACCTGAGACGTTACAAGTGGTATCAAAGCCGACCTCGTGGTTATATGGCCGTCTGCGGGTCAGGAATGTGGGCATATGACGCATGGCTTGTGTGGGCCTAGAGCCTAGAGTAGACACAAAGCATACCATATGTGTCGACACTGAAGACACAAACTTGTGCCAAAAGGAAAAGATCCTAATCATTCACCCCAGTGTAAGTATGTTGGTGTTGGACCGACGAAGATGTCGGGTCATTTGAGGCGTGGGTGTATGTGACATCTTCGCCCATTAGAAAATGGGCACATGGTGCCTCATATATGTGTGTGAATATGATTGGAATAATCTCACCTTGCTAGTTTAAGTGGTTGCACACCAACATATAAATCTAAGTATTGTATTGGTAGTAACTCTGGTTAGCCTTTTACGTGAAGCAGGACAAAAACGTAAAAGAGTTGCTACGTGTGCATGGCTGATCTAATGAGGGGTCAGGTCTAACCTAGCTTGAAACCTGAGGCGTTACAAAATGCAATAGATTGAAGTTCTGTCCTCTTTTTAATATACATAATAATTATATTGTTTTGTTATTAGGATATCACATCGTGTTGAATCTCATAGGAAATAAAAGCACATGAATTTGTAAAACTGTCTGTTTGACTGGTCCAACGAATTTGGCAGGAATTTAAAAGAGAGAAGTGTGAGAACCCTAGTTTTTGAGTTAGTCGTAAGAGGTGTGAGGTGGAAGTAAATCAACTCGCGTTGCTGAGTTGACCCGATTCTATTGAGCTACGTCGAGAGTTAGGATAAGAGGAGGGGAATTGTTGTGCCTTCGCATCATTCATGTCATTCATTTCAAATTTGTCATACACATGTTCATACAATTGGAATTAAAACTGTATATATTGAAAAGATAATACAAATGTCTTAAGTACAGCATTGTTACCAGATTAAATGAAGAAAGAGGAAAGAAAATTACATGAGTGATTTCTTCTACCTATACAAAATAGCTAAACCTAATTCTTCAATGTCGAGTGTCGAGCCGTAGAGGAACACAGAGCATTGGGGGAGGGGGGGGGGAGGCAGCTTCGGAAATGTTTGTGAAATCCGAAGTCGTTGAGTATATGCACTCGGGACCATAGGATCTCGCAAATTGTTATAAGAGGCAAAATGGTTTTGAAAGCCTTGTTTTAGTTGTAGGTAGTTTCCACCGACACAGTTCTGCCGACATCCGCAGATTTTAGTTGTAGGGGCAAAATAGTGCCGATAACCTAAGTAATTTTAATTTTGAAAATAATTTTGTAAAATAGTTTTATTTTTAAAAGTGTCCGAGGGCCACGTGGCTAAGACCCTCATCGGACGAAACATGTATATAGAGAAAAGAGGTGAGAGGATAAAATAATTTTATTTTCACCTATACTACATTGCCTCCACTAGTTTTCATCTCTTCGAAAAAAAAGGTTTTAAAAATCAAATAACGAGATAAGGTAACTGTTGAGATAAGGCAGCATAGCCATCAATGTTTATCCATCAATTCACACACTGTGACTTCGGTCAAATGCCTTAGCTCATAAGCTAAGCTACTGCCTGTGAAAACAAGCATGAGGTGGCAGGATATGGCCCTCGAAGGATTGTTAAAGAAACTTGTAAAGATAAGGCAAGGAAATCACATGATCTGGCAGTATAATAGTAGTAGAGGAGTGCTATCTCCACTTTACACACCATCATTTCCAGAAACTAGCCGAGAGCTATAGCATAGTAGCAGCCACCACATAGGAGATTAAGGAATAGAAGGCCACCACAGAGGAACATTAAGAACCAAGCTCCAGGAAGCCAAGACCTTAAGCATAACAAGATCAGCCAGACATTTAAGAGGAGAAGACCACCAGAGACTCAAGAGGAGAAGGAGCAGAGGACCATCAGCAAGCTTAGGAGCAGACCCAACAGACCAAAGGAGCCAGCCTATCCTTGTCCCAACCAACACAAGGTAAAAATTATCGAAAGCATACAACCCTATATATACACATGCATTTTAGCATGTTAATAAGGACCCTCAGATTATAAAATCATCATCGGGTTTTCAATAGGCAACATTGGTAATAATCTATTCTTATCAGATTTTTCTTCCTTTCTCAAGTTCTCTTAGATAAATCATCATAATTTATCAAGGCAATTAATAGGCAGCATGGTAGTGTTTCTGTTCTTATCAGCCTTTCAAAATACCATCTTAAGCTAACATCTGTTCTTACCAATTTTTAATAAGAAATACTCAGATGTAAACATCATCACCAGATAGCTAATGACCAAGTAAAGCATCTGTTCTTATTAACTTGATATATCCAAATACTATACATCACATATATGTAAATGCAGGAAGTAGTAAGCAACTATTGATCATCCCTGAGGAAGACAGCAACACATTTTTAGCACATATAAGCATACCTTAATACTTTAACATGCCAACAAACACCAAGTGTAGCCTCTGTTCTTTAATTTGATGAATGTAAGGCACATAGGTAATCAGTAAGAAGAGGTTAAGACCAAGTACAGTATTGTTCTTGTTAAGTTGAAATGGCCAAATAGCATAACCATCGGATCACCTCAACTAAGGAGGGTAAATTGCATAGGCACAGTACGAGTTATCAACTAAATCAAGCACAACAATCACCACCAAGTTTCCAGACACCATCACAGCCAACCCTAGAATCACAAAATTAGATAGAAGAAGGAATTGGGGAAGAAAGCACTTATCGGAGAGAGGGCACCGACAGCATGGGGAGTCACGGCACGCCACCGACGGGAGGCGGGCCTGGCGGAGCACCGCTAGTGGCGGGGTTGTGACGCCGGCCACAGCCGTCCAGGGCGGCGGTCGAGACGCACAACGGGGCGAGGCGACAACTGAACGAGGCTGGCGGGGCGGGGCCCGAGAGTCAGGCTCGCGACCGCGAGGAGCCGAGGTGAGCAATCAGGGCGGCGCCGGTATCGGATGTGCCTGGGAGGGGCTCGAGCCGGAGGGCTACGGCGGTGGCAAGGGACCGAGTGGATCCGGTGGGGCAGCCTAAGGAGACGACGCGAGCAGAGAAGAGCTGGGGGAACCGGTGGGAGGAGAGGAGGAAAGCATGGCTGCGCTGGTCCGAGTAAGCGGCGGAGGAGGAAACCTCGCCGGTGGGGGAGGCCGAGAGCTTTGAGGCCGATGTCGGCGGCGCAAGTGAGAGAGAGGCGGAGATGAAGGGCACGAGAAAAGTCGCCTAAGAGCGGCTTGGGAAGGAGAATAGGGCTAAGCCCTGTTTGAGTGTGCTGCGGGAGAGAGACCGAATGGCCTAAAGGCTCACTAAAAGAAACCAAGCAGATTAAATTGTAATGGCAAGTATTTTTTTAAAATTTAATTGAAGTTCTTTGGTTAATACAGAATTGTGAAAATTAATTAACCTATTTTTCCTTAAAGGAGAAATATGCATACATGTATAGGTCTTTTGAAGAGTAAAAATTTAAAATCTTAGGTTAATTGCTTAATTTAACTATTTCTTCCTTTTTCTTTAGATGGATAAATGAAATCGAGTAGATACTCAAGTCACATACTTAATTGAAATTTTATAAATCAAAAACTTAAGCAAATTTAAATATGGTTAGTAGTAGTTTTGAACCTTAGCTAATATAGAAATTATATCAATAAGTATTTCAGTTAATCGTAGCTACAAACATTAACGGTAATCAAAGTTGAGTTAATAATTAGGGTTTATATATATATAATACCTCGAGGAATTGCTTACGCTAGTTCTTGCATTTTTAGACGTGCTTCTCATGCATACCATGCCATGTCATTGCATTCATTTTGAGATTTTGTTGGATTAGTCCTTATCGGACTATACTGTTCTTTTTCTTCAGAAACCGGAGTTTCACAAGCAGACCTGTTGAACTTCACTACCTATCCGTTACCAGGCAAGTCCAGTTTATTGTTCATATCCGTTGAGAACGTTTTACAAAATTTTCTTCTCGTCTATAACATGCACAAAATGAAAATCTATTTTCTAAAGATAAATCAATTATTGTTTTATTTGATCGCCGGTTTTTGAGCGTGACCATGGTGGATGGTGAAATCCTGGAAAGGTGCCTGGAGCACATTGGAAGGTGGATTTCATCACGCGGGTTCATTCATATAAGGTTAAAGCAACAAATGATCGATTTTGCTTAAGCGCCGTAGTGATCGCGCATACCACATATCTTGTATGGGCGGAGCTGAGCCAAAGTACCTTTGCCATAGGTCATACTCCCCCGGGAAAGGAAGACCTCAATAGTTGGATCTGGAGTATCAACTGTTGGGAAGGTGGTGTTAGCCGTTGGCTAACCACAATGCATTGGATCTGTAGTATTAACGTGAGATCGGCAGTACCTGGCCTGTTGTGCGGGACTACGACGTGGGGTATGACTGAGCGGGCGGTGAAACGGCTCTGTGACCTTACGATCTGGTTGTGCATGTGACGACGTGAACGCCACGACTATTGGTCGTTTGTGGATAAAGTTGCGCACCTCTGTAGAGTGTACGAAAGTGTGGCTTAGCCACTCCATGTTCCTGGTTGGAACTGCGAACGTGACAGGAAAGGGATCCATCAGGGATCCTAGCAGCCTGTAAGGCATGAAACCATAGTCTCTTAAATTAAAACTTGACTCTCTTACCTTACAAAATTGCATTGCTTTTGGAGAGCATTGCCGTTCTTAGTAGATAGTGCATCAAACACCTCTTTGCTATTCCTGGACTTGTTGAGTACCTTTTGTACTCATCCTTTTACCCTAATTCCTTTGATTAGATTGTGAGCCGACGGCGGAGACGGAGTTAGTGTATGTCGAAGTCGAAGAAGAAGTTCCCGAAGAGCAGACAGGCCACAAAGGAAGACGAAGGCGTCGACTACTACGTCGAGTTTTGCGACGAGAATATCACCGAGTAGAAGTATAGGTTGGGTGAGTAGAAAGTTGTAGATAAGGCTTTTGCTGTAACAAAGTGATAACGGTTTTAAATTCCCCGTACTTTTGGAAATAAGTTTGTAAGACTTTATGTTATATTTTAAGTTTGTAAATTAAGTTTGTAATATATGGACCGCTGCAATGTTTCTGATGTGCTACTCTGTATGATATATTGTGGATGAGAAGGCACTTTGTCTACAATATGTCAAATACCGCCATATTATCCAAAAAGGTAGTATGTGGATTGCCGCAAGAAGATATTTTCCATGAGAGTTAACAAATATTTTTTTTCATGAAAGTTAAACTTATGTTAGAATTATTCTAAAATTCCTATAGATTGAGTCATTATATAGTAATTATAGATGAATTCTAGGATCTCGTAGACGTGATGTAGACGTGATCTAAAGAGCTTCTAGAACAAAATTCGTATGGATTGAAACGATTTATAAAATTCCTTTGAAGATAATCCAATAAAAAAGGCCAAAATGTTGTGAATATGTGTTGCCAAATCGACTATCAATTTGGCAAGAGACACACGAGATTGTGCTAACCTGACATCTTCTGAAGACCGAGGTTACCCCACCCGTATAAGATGTCAACGATTCAAGCTAGCCGGAGCCTAGATGCGTCTTTGCTAATACTAGCGAAGAGCTAGTGTGGTCTTTACGGATTAAAAGAAAAGTTATACCATATGTTTATAAGACTATTTATTTTATGATTTCAAAAAAAGACTATTTATTTTATTAAATTTAGGGGTTCCTCACTGTATCTGTTAAACACATGTTAGAGTGGGGACATTCTTGTAAAACAAAGTCAAATAGGTGGTGGACAAACCCACATTAATCTCAACCTTTAACAATAGATTGAACGGTTAATGTAACACTAAGATGAACGGACTGGTTTCTTTGACTGAGTAAAAGATACTCCACGCAGCTAGCACCGGTACGTCCTTCAGCTAGACAGGCATACTCACAAGAGAATCCTACCAACCCAGACGCGACAAAGCCACCGATAGTTGACAGCAAAAGAACGCAAGAAAACCATATCTCCAGCAATCAGCGCAGTACTGCACCTGACCCGGCCGGTGATCGAGCGACCCTGTCCGGCCTTTCCCTTCCCCATATCAAATATTTTTTCCTCATCCAAGTCCAACCCTGGCCTGCATGCGCGCGGACGATCGATGGCCACGGACAGGCGCATGCATGCATGTGTGGATTGGTGGCACATGGGCGCGTGCCGGCGTGTCCCAAGATTTGGCTGCCGCGCCCGCGCGCGGCGACCCACGGGCATGGGGAGCACGCAACATGGGGGCTGGGGGGCAGATCTTCGTCGCCGCACGACCCGCGCGCGCCCCATTGGTGGCGAAAACGGCTTATCAGAACCCATCCATCGCTCTCGCCTCACGCGTGGGCGCGCCTTGCCGACGCCGGCCGCGACAGCCCCCGCGGCACGAGCCCATGCATGCATCGCATGCACGCACCGCGCCACGGCACGCCTTCACGACTACTCCACTACACCACTAGCTTAGCAAGCGAAGAGATGCACTGCACATTGCAGGCTTGCGGTCGTCGTTAGGATCTTATCTTGCGCGATGATGGTGCTTTGCCATCAAGTGTCTTACTGTCTTGTCTGATCCTCTCGTGTCGTCGTCCCCTTGTGGCCGGACATTGAGCTGCAGGGTGAGCTTTTGCAAGCTGGAAAGTTTAACAGGGGTGACTTGATAAGAGGGAGTATAAATTAATGTGCGACCGCGTTTGGCTCGAGCCCTTTGATTCCCTGACGTGAGATGCACCGTCTGCACTGGAAATATATGTGGAGGAAAACACCGAGAGTTTAACTTGCACTCATATTTGTTTCTTAAAGCGGCTGCCGTATATATATCGCAGGTAACTCCCCATTTTGAGGCTCCGCATGTGTCCCTTACATGTAAAACACTTTCTTTATCGAATACTACTAATTAGTTGGGTGGTCCCGTATTTGTGCAATTAGATTTAATATATATCGTCATATTTAATATTTTTGTAAATTGTTTTTCTCCGTTGACAACCGCCATTCGGTTTTATTCGCCATGATGTTATCTTTTATATATCATCCAAAATATAGAAATGAAATTATAGCTAAAAGTGCACGTCGAAGAAAAATGATTGAAGTTTGTTAAATTTTTTATCAAATATATATAATTGCACCTGACACCCTGTGACGTCCAAGCACTACACTCTACTTGTACTCCTAGAACCACGTGCTTTAGAGTAATTTGAATGGCCATGCTACTAAGCTCCTCAGAGAGAACCTACGGTTCCTTACCGCCTCCTGATCAAACAACTCTAGCTCTCCTAAGATTGCCACCATGGGTGTATCATCATCAGCATCGTCTTGCAACATCTCACCACCATCGTCAATTAGTTTGTAAACTTTTTTTGAAGTGTGATCCCTTGTTACCTTGTTATTGTGTCACGACTTACGTCACGACCTCGACGATAATAAGTTCGTCTATGTATATTCATCAAAAGTTGCTAAACCATTCTCACTCACTCTCATCATAGCTTGTCCTTTCTGATCACGCATATGCTTTCTGATCACGCCTATGTTGTCTTGCATTGACTTACATCTGTTTAGCACAACTGAAATGACTTATAACATACTTGTTGTGGTTTGTTGCTTAAAACAATTGCTGTTGCTGCGATACCATCATTTTGCTTCCTTTATGCGACGTGCCCGCTCGCGCATGTAGCACATTGGCATGTACAGTATTGGTCCCTATACATGCAGATAGTATTCGATTATTTCAATCTGCCTATTCTCTGTCGCTTTTAGCTGCCATGAACTCTTGTCACACCCCGTCTTTCGTAAACTCGCTTACCAGCATAACCGCATATGTGTTAGGCATGATTTAAACTTAACATGCATCCAATATACCCAACCCTGCCACACACGCACCTTTCCCGACTAAATCCTAACCTGAGTAAACCCTAACATCACACACGCGCAGTATACACTAAACCGCTTACAAATAAATTCCTGGAGCAACCTGATATCATATACAACTCAAATACGAAATAAAATAGAAATGCCCAATTCAAAAATATTGATAAAGGGAATTAACTGACTTTAGGGCAAGATCACGCGTTAAACTACAACCCATATGAATATATCTCGGTAAATTCCAGAAAAATTCCACAGCAGTCTTGAACCTCCCAGGAGCACAAACGTACAAAGACATAGATACGTGTAGTACAAAAAATTCTCCACGACCAATATCGAACACCTTGACCGAGTTAGCTTCGTCGCATAAAATGAATAACAAAACCCGAAGTATATTGCACCAAGCTGACCATGGACCCTCCCCTCTGTCACCCGAGCACAGCCAAGTCACATCCACCTAACAGTGCCAGGTTTGCCCCGGATATCCTTGCCCTAGCTTCTGTCAAGTCATGTCACTTAGAGTTGTCAAGTCCTGGCGTTGGTATTCAGTGTCAGTTTTTGCTGTAGCCATGCACAGCTCGCCACTGGACTCCCTGGCATGTTTGACGACTAGTGCTCAAGACTTAGCAAGCTCTCGCCACCTCATGCCGCTCCTGGCGAGCTAAGACACGCCGAAAGCCGAGCAATGCGCGCCCCGGGCTGTGCACCAGCGTGCCACCGTGCAGCTCCCCATACCAAAGCCGCCTCTCCCGTCGCCTGGAACTCCGGTAGCTGTGCCATCTGGAACTCGGCCCCGATTTACCTCTGTCTCATCGCAGCATCAAAGCACCCCGAGTAGTCGTCCTATGCCGAGCTCGCCACCGGATGGCTCTGTTTCACGAGGCCGCATCGCCCGTTGGTGCAGCCGTGCCACGCGCCGATGTCAGCCGCACTGCCCGCAGCCCGCGCGTCGTCCACCTCGTCGGAGCACACCGCACCCTGCCTCGACCCATCACCTCACCCATGTCCAGCTCAGCATCGCCTGTAGGTTCTCAGGAAAGCTTCTCACCGCGCCGAATGCCGGACGGCCGCGTCTCTCGTTGATGCAGACACCGCCGAGCAAAACCAGGGAGCTCCACAGTTGTCCTCTCCTCTCCCAGTAGCCTCGGCCACACCCCAGACCTCTGGACCCGTCCCGTCTCCGGTGAATAGTGGCCGTCACCAGCTCATCATCGCTGCTCGCCTATATAAAGGATGGCCGAGATCTCTATTCTCCACCGCACCTCAACCTTACTCCTCTTCAGCCGAGCTCCTTTCTCCCGCCCAGCTCCTTTCACTCTTCACCAAAGTGACCAGTGACCAATCCCGCCCCTCTGTTCAGCAACAACCCGAGCTACCCGAGCCCCCCAAACTTCCAGGACGAAGGGAAAACGAGCCTAGAACTTCTCTCCTCCCCTCTAGAATTCTTCCCTGCTCTGATTAGAGACCTCACCGCCGGTAGCCACCTGCCCGACACGCCGCCGCCACCCTGTCCTAACCAGGCAGCCAAGGTAAGCTCGGGAGCTCACTCCCGAATGGGTAAGTACCCGGCTGCCTATCCAGTGAAGGCGCCCTTTTGTTTTCCGTTTCCACTACTAGGAGATGTAAACAATCCTGTGCAGAAAGCGTAAAGACAATACAAACTGGTTTCCTTTACATTTTAGGCACTCACTGGTTCACCCGATTAAGGTTTTTCCAAATTGGTTTTTGCATAAGTAATTCCGGTTCTAGAATCATCAGAAAATGTCTGAACTTTTGTCTTTACAAAGTCTCGAAATTTAAACCAGTTCCAGAGCTCAAACAATAGGAATTTAGTTAGGGCATTAGTTCCTTTTTCTTTAAATCCACATATACACTACTGCAAGTTGACCCTTTCCTGAACGTAATCACTGGCGGGCACGAGACGGGCCGTCAGTGGTAACGATATCACTGACGAGCGAATCAATTGGACCGTCAGTGGAGATTTCAGCTGTACTGATTTTGGGTGGAAAAAATACCACTAACGGGCATGAAACTATGCCCGTCAGTGGTGCTGTCCTACCACTGACGGGCGGTAAAGTCGGTCCGTCAGCAGTTCTTTTGGCCCACTAAAAGCCCACCCAAAGCCCGCTGTCCCCTTCCCTATAAATCCCTAACCCTAACCTAACCGCACCCCAGCCCCCGCCGCTCTCTCCACCCCTATCCCCTCTCTCTCTGCCGCACTCCACCCCGCCGCCCCCTCTCTCCCCCGAATCCCTCTCTCCCCCAGCCCGCCGCTCCCTCCCTCCCCTCGCCGGCGCCGCGGACCTCCCCTCCGGCCTCCCCTCCCCGCTCCCTCTCTCCCCCTATCCCCCTCCCCTCCCCCGCTCCCTCTCTCCCTCTCTCCCCCTCTCCCCCTTCCCTCCCCCGCTCCCTCTCTCCCGGATCTAGCGGCGCGTCGGCGCTCCGGTGCGGTGCGGGGGCAGCGGCGCGAGGCAGCGACGGGGGGCAGCGGCGCGGGGCCTCGGCAAGGGGCCAGCGGCGCGGGGGCCAGCGGTGCGGGGGCCGGCGGTGGATCCGGCTACGCCGGGGCAGCGGCGCGCGGCGCGAGGGCCGGCGGCAGATCTGGCGGCGCCGGGGCAGCGGCGCAGGGCAGCGGTGCGGGGGGGGCGCGCGCGGCGCGAGGGCCAGCGGCGGATCTGGCGGCACCGGGGCAGCGGCGCAGGGCAGCGGTGCGTGGGGGCGGCGCGGCCGGGGCTAGCGGCGCGGGGAGCAGCGGCGCGCGCGGCACCCGGGGGCGGCATGGGGCCAGCGGCGCGGGGGGGCGGCGCCCAGGGCAGCGGCGGATCCAGCGGGCTCCCGGGCCCGGCCCAAATTTTTTTTGTTCCCTAGCTGTGTCGCCACTGACGGGCATGGAGCCCGTCAGTGGCTTTTTTAGCACCACTGACATCTAATTAGTGACGTGCCCAAATGCCCGTCAATAGACGCGTTTTTTGCCCGTCAGTACTAGGTGATTCTGCAGTAGTGATATGCCATATATGCAAGATCCAGAGTAATCAAAATAACTTTCCCATACCACCAGTAGGGTTAAAATGTTCAAACTTTTATCTTCACATAATTTTGAAACTTGAATCCGTTTTAAAAGCTCCATTAGTAGGAATCAAGTTTAGGGCAAGAATTTTATTTTCTTTAAACACCACATATACACTCTATATGTAGCTGTCAGAATAGTCAAGACAAATATTCTTCATCACCAGCACGTTAGAATATCACTAACATCCCTGAATTCATAAGGGTAATAGTTTTGAACACATAACCCTAATAACATGATTTCTCTTACCCAATTAAAAACGCCGTCATTTCATGCGACCTTCATGCATGTTCTTGGATTCTATTTGGAGTTTCTCGATTGCTTCTTATTCGCCGATCTCTTTCGACACGTAGTTCGCGGAGTGCCGTACGTACGTCAGGAAGACCCGGAGTCTCCTCCACGCCAAGAACAAGAACAGGACCCGGAACTGCCAGGCGAGCTTTCCCGTCTTGAACATATTGAATCCCATATTTGCTAAGCTTAGTTACTTTATTTGCAAAGCTTGCATGCTATTTTAGTATTAACGGTATTTTATGTTAGTGAAGATATGTCCAGTAGATGCATATGCCATAGGGTTTGGAATCCGCCCCCTTGGTAACCCTAAGTCTATTTAGTCGGTCGAGATCGACCGGCAAGGTATTAGGAATATAAGCGGTAGCTGTGCCTAGACCTGCTCTAGTTAAAACAAGTTTTACTGAGTGCGTGGGCTATGGGATCAAAACCCTCGGCTTGTTTATACATGCTGAGAAAATCTTTTAAAAAGGAAACATTTATAAAAATCCCACATGAAATGAGGGAGGATTTCGGGTTCGGGCAGGAATGCTAAGGGTGTTATGAGGTGGTAGAGTAGCCGGTTGCTACTTGAGGAGAGAATGGTCGGGTAGCCGGTCGCTACCCGAGGGGTTGGTTGGTTATGGAGTCCTGCTCGAATCAATTAAGGACCGAATCTAAGTGCCGCTGAATCAGTTCCCCTCCCGTACGTCCACATGTCCTTTATGGGAAGGACTTGACCTGGTACCCCGTCTAATACCGGAGCTCGGAACCGTGGGAAGTTAGGGTGAAGCGCTAGGTGGATCCGGGATCCCTAGAGGATCTCCACGGGACTGCGTAGGGGTAAAACCTCTTCGTGAGTCTCACAACATCGTGGGGGTAAAGCTCAGTAGAGTCCTACAAGGTACGTGGAACATGGTCCAACACAAAGGGGGAGAGTCCCATTTTTGTCATCCGGGATGCAAAAGTTGGGTTACCCTCCTAGCGAGTCCGGCTCTAGTATGAACACGGGAAAAGGGTCTCGTTGTATTAGCCCTGCCAGTACACCTCCTGAGGTGTATCGTTAGCGCTCGGCAATAAGGGTGAATTACATCTTGTGGGTAAAGCCATACAACCTCTGCAGAGTGTTAAAAACTATTCGAATAGCCGCGTCCTCGGTCATAGACATGAACTGGTAAGGCCACACACTGGTTAGATTATGTTTTGGTTGTGAAAGCTGGGAAAAAGGGATTAAGGACGTGGGCATGATGTGTCCACAGGGTGCAATTTGCGCTACCCAGTTGGTAGCTAGGAATTGCTGAAGGAAAGGCTAGCTACACTACCCGGGGTAGTGTGAGCGGAAGCCGAAAGGGTAGGCGGTGATGAGCATGGCTATCCCGCCGAGAAAACAAAGGAGAGGTAGCAGGGACTACCTCGAATGGTGACATGTTCCTTTGATGATCTTCGTTTTACAAATTCACCTTAAATCTATTATCGTTATTTAAAGTAAAGACTTACTTTTCCGCACAACATGCAACATAGGTTAGAGCTTCCCTTTGACATATCCCTTTGCATGAATTATGCCGTATTACCCTCCGGTGGGAAAAGCTTGCGAGTACATTCAATGTACTCACCTGGCTTGTTGATTTGGCCAGATGAAGAAGAAGAGTGGTGCTCTGAGGACGATATTAGCGACCACGAGGGCTAGGGATTTTCCCTCCAGTCAGTTGCCTGTGGATGGGCATATTGATGGTTAATAACTATGCTTTGCTGTTTTCCGCTGCTACTTTTATTCAGCCAATCGGCTATGTTATTGAATAAAGACCATAATGACCTATTTATGTAAGATACCCGGTATTGTATGTGAATGCTATCAAGTTCTTGTGTGTGTGCCGGCTACTGATCCAGGGACCGGTACGGTAAACACGGGAGGCGTATCCGGTCCTAAAAACGGGTACGCCACAACTCTGCCGGTGGTTACCATGTTTTTCTTGTGCAGCGTCCCTCGCTCGTCTCCATTCTAGTCATGTGGACCTCCTTTTCGACACTACCAAACCGATGCATGTCGATTCGTCTAGCATGCTTCCCCTTTGCTCCTCGGCAGAAGTAGCCCATACATATTTATACATCTAATACATTAACATCAAAATTGGCCATCAATCACTATATATTGCGTGTTATTGAACATAAATAAATTTCTAGTTTTGTTCTAATTTTTCTTTACATTTCAACTTTATGTTGAATTTCATGTATAAAACTAACTACTAATTTTTATTTAAAATCAATTTCAAAATTATATTCTTTATCCATGTAATATATAAACCCAACTGCTAATTTTTGTTGAAAAATAATTTCCAATTTTCATTTAGGAACGTCAAATTGTATTCTTTATATATCAATCTAGCTGCTAAGTTTCATTTGAGACTATTTTTGAAATTTAATTTAGGGAAAATAGAGTTGAATTATTTATTCACCTGATAAGATTAAACCAACTGCTCATTTTACTAAAATTATTTTTGAAATTTAATTTAGAGAAATAATGTATATTTTTATCTACCTAATTTATAAATCCAACTTCTAATTTTCATTTAAATTTAATTCTAAAATTCAATTTAGGAAATATAGTTGTATTCGTTATCCACTTAATTAGGGTTGTATGTACAATGATTTTTTATAAACAATCTGATTAATCCCCACTGTTATATTCTGGACAAACCATAATCAACAATATAGATATTTTAACCTATGTAGACAAACATGATGGATTACTTTCCTCTTGTTTTAATAACATAATAGATTACTCTATTCATTCTTATTTATGTTTTAAAAACCGTGCAGTCAAACCATAAGTATGTTTACAAACATGGGTGGCCCTGGAAATGCACCTTTTTATATCATATCTCAGCCAAGATGCCCAACTGCCTAAAGCTTATTTCAAACTTATTTATTAGAATTATTACCGTACTAAATTATTTGTTTTGTAATTTTAATAAAATTTAAACTTATGTATTGATTTTGTAATGTTCGTGCATGACAATTGAATTATACGTGTAAAGTGTGGCACCTTGATGATAAAATTTTAGATCCACCGTTGTCGACAAACCATATCGGTATTACATTTAGTTTTTTCATTTTATTTTAAAGAGTGATTCAGATATGATATCATTACTGTGGAACATGAGTTACATGACATGTACCACTCGGTTGAAAGGGAACATTTATCATTTAGAAAAATTTAAGATCTTAATGCTCAAAACATGAGCGAGATACAATGAATGGGTTCCTCTGCGATCTCCTATGTCTCAATGAACGAGGCAAAATGTACGTGACCAGGGAACGTTCTTGCCACTACGGTGTAGAGAAGCTTAAAGTTGGTCATAGCTCCACGTGGTCCGACGTATATCGAGACAAATTTTTAAATAGATATGCAAATATCTCAAGAGTCAAGACGATACACGATTGACTTCAGAATGTTGTGCAGCACTTTGCACACCATGCATTTCATAACTCCGTATCCTCGTCCCTCTCACCTCCTAATCTACAAAATCAATATGTCAACAAATCAAAGAAGAGAAGAATAATGTGTTTGCATGAATGGAGGCTTTTGCAAATGCAAGATATCATATTGTACCACTACCTTTGGCCAAAACAAATCTGTGCACAATCCATAGCTTAGATTCGTTCGAGGTTGTTGGAGCCTTGGAAGAGTTGAGCAATGTTTATATAGGTTAGTCGGCTGCAGTTCATGTAGCCTCGCAAGGGCGCAGCACTTGCTAGATTAAAATCCAGAGCCTTGCATATAGCTAGGCCGTAGAACTTGTTGGAAACGATAACTGTCGGTGTTTTACGTACACTCGGTAGACCAATTATATTCCTTCGATCACATTGCACGCGGGAGCATCTCGCGGTAACATGCATCATGGTACCTCACCATCTTCGGCATATCAAGCATTAATAAGCTGATAAAGATTTGCGAACCTCAATTTCATAAAGATACGAGGAAAAGCCTATTTCTAGTCTCTTAACTATTGCTAAAGTCAAATTTGGTTTCTTAACTCTATACCGGATATTCTTAATCTATTAAATGTCAAAACCATTAGATTTTGTCTCTTGTCCTGCTGCAAGCAGTTTTGACGATGACATGGCGGCGGTTTCGCATATATAATAATCCAGTCAGAAAAATAAAGAAAGGAAAACTAAAATAACAAAATAACAAAAATTTTAATAAAAGAATAAAAATATTCCAGAAAAGTTACTGAAGATTATAGGAATAAAACAATGCATAACATTCAAAAATATTATGAAAAAACCACGGATTTTGGATTTTGATAAAATTCAAAATGTTTTCTTTTTCTACATTTTTGAACTTTTTTATTTTTAAAGCTCACATATTTTTCAGTAAATTTTCTGAAATATTCCTATTTGTTTCTATATCTCCTGGTTTTTCCCTATCTTTTCTTATTTTTCTTAAAGAAAATTCGGATTTAGATGGTTTTGACACTTGAAGGGTCAGAAGTGTTCGGTACAGAATTGAGGGACCAAACTTAAATTATGACAATAGTTGAAAAACAAAAATGAACTTTTTCCTAAAGATATTGGCAGATGGTACAATATGTATAGGTATGTAACAAATAATAATGCAACAAATAATTAAGTGTGTAAAATATAAACATCTTGTGTTGCATGGTATAGAGTATGTTGTCCAAAACCTTGCTTGCCACTACGGTACAGAGTAAGTGTTCTACTTAATTAGAAACAAAACCTGCACGAGTATCAGAGTAGAAGTTGACCTCACCTACAGATCAAGCAGTTCCTGAAATTTATTACAATCCCCTACTGAAACAGAAATTTGGACAACTCGATAGACTAAATCAAACATAAACTTCTAGCTAGGACGACCGATTCCCCTCGGCAGCTATGAATGTTGAGCATTCATCACTGTGCAGCAGAGCGGGTGTGCGTTGCTCGACTTACATCGCAGCGCAACACTAGAGACAAAGACCACCACCAGCTTGCAGGCTATTGCTCGAGGGGTTGACGCTATATAGTTTTATCCATCGTGTCAGGCACTCCTTTCAGTATTACATGTAAACGCGTATACATACACAGATCACCACATACATACGCTCATATATCATCTACTGAAGATTGTGATCATAAAGTTTAAAGATTGATAAAGTCACCACAGATATTTTGTTATTGACATGCACATTATTCTGAAAGAATAATCTGCCTTGGTAAAAATACATAACATCAAACCTAAGATATAGTTTGATGAACAGAAAGTAAACCACCTTCACTAATCATCTAAACAATAGCTTGGTTTTTTACACTCCTTTCAGTTGATTGCTATAATCAGCACGACTCTTCTTGAACACTATCCAGTTCAGGGCCTGATCCAGTTTGGATTGCAATTGCTAATCTCGAACGCCCGTCAGGATGGTCAAAGAGTGAGCAGCGAAGCCACTCCATTAGGGCTTGCAAAGCCTATGTGGCCCATGGGTAACTGCTGCCTATTTGGGCCTTGACCACTGACCGCAACCTGGGTTTCTAAGTGACTCATTTCTTGGCTAGATAAACTATAATTGACCTGCTAAAGTGGCAGGCTAAAACGGGTCGGCCTTCCCAATTGGTCTAGTTTGAACGGGTTTTATCGGGTTTGGTTTACTTTGATCCACAGATGGGTTAGAACCCCCTCAAAGAAAAAAAAAGATGGGTTAGAATCAGGGGCAACGCCGTCTTTTCGCTGGCGCGAATGGGGCAAAGGCAACGACCACTCTTGGACGCGGCCGCAGCCTACTGACGAAGAGCCGAACAGCGAGAGCTCACCTAGTGCGAGGGAAGCGGCAGCGGCAGCGACGAAGGTGCTCTAGCAGACACTTGTAGGCTGCCTTGATGAGAAACGTACAGATGTACTATACGGTTATAGCATCTTACTAATCTTGGCTGTATAAATTTTAAATACATCTTTGTCTCTACTCTGAAGCTTCCAATGGACTATACTCTGAAAGGTAGTTTCTTTTTCGTTAGGTAATTGGGTAGGCCAGCTTTAGTTTTTGCATTATCCATTTTGTACACCAAATGGCTGAATTTGATCTGATTTCCCTTTTTGTCCAGAGTATGTGACTCTAAGTTCATGGAACACACCCTCCTGATTAATGTATGCTTAGGCAGCATTGGGTTGTCATGGGGAGTGCCTCAAGCTAAGGTAGTTTCATTAATGGACAACAATGTTGATCTTAATGATGATCACATTGAAAACCAGATGGCATTTGATGTCAGCAGCCAACTGGTTGACATGAATAACAATACCAGCAAAGAGAATTTGGAAAGTAGCGAACCTTTTGTTGGCATGGAGTTTGAATCAGAGGAGGCTGCAAAGGTATTCTACAAGGCTTATGCTAGTCGGGCAAGTCCCGTCGTTCAAGGAATGATGAGTCTCCTATCATGCGGCGTTTTGTGTGTTCAAAGGAGGGCTTCCATCATAAGAAGCAAAACTATGACACCTCCAAGAGAAAGAGAAAGCGTGCAACAATAAGGGAGGGTTGTCATGCAATGATCGAGGTTACTCAGAAGTACTATGGGTGGTGGGTTGTGGCGAAGCTCATCAAAGAACACAGTCATGTTGTATCAGCTCCAAGCATAGTGAGATACGTTGCACCTGAGGAATATTCACGATTGGAACCATTTGTGGGAATGGAATTCCCTTCTCATGAAGTTGCACAGACATTCTATTATGCGTATGCTAGCCGTATGGGCTTTGATGTACGTATCAGATTATCCCGCCGTTCACAAAAGGACGAAACCTTTGTAATGCGGCGCTTTGTTTGCACCAAGGAAGGGTCTGTACCTTGTGAAGAAAATAATATTGAGAACAAGAGAAAGAGAGAGAAATCGGGCTGCTCCAAGGGAAGGTTGCCAGGCGATGTCTGAGATAGTGAAAAAGGACCAAGATAATTGGCTTGTTTCAAAGTTTTTCTTGGCGCATACACATGATTTGGCTGTTGTACCAAACAAGGTGCACTACATTCAGTCACACAGCGCAGTCATTGTTCTTGCACAAACTAGTGTTCTTCGAGAGAATTCAATTGCTCCAACCTTGAATACACAGATAGGTGACGTAGGGAGGAAATTTGAAAGCCAAACACCAAATGATCGAGAAATAATAAAACCTTGCGGTAGTGCTTTAATTTGGGGTGGATGATACTCAAAAGTTTCTTGGATACTTCAAGCGGCTGAATGCTGAAAATCCTACATTTTCATATGCATTTCAAGTGGACAAAATGATTGCTTGACCCATGCCTTCTGGGCTGACGCCAAAGCAAAAACATCATATTACTATTTCGGAGATGCTGTAACACTTGATACATATTTTGTTGAGAACAAGGACTTTTTGCCATTAGTTATGTTCACCGGTGTCAGTCATCACTTGCAATGTGTAATGTTTGACTGTGCATTACTAACGGATTTCACTGAGGCTTCCTTTGTTTGGCTATTTCAGAACTGGATCACAGCAATGGGTTCACACCATCCTACGCCACTAACTACTAGCTATAATGAAGCCATTGGCTCAGCAATAGCAAAAGTAATTCCACAAACACACCATCGGTACTGTATTTCTCAGATATTAGACAGATGCAAGGAAATTTTGTGTAATATATATTTTGGATGTGCTTCCTTTGAAGACGAATTCTCTGTGTGTACCAATGAGCCCAAAACAGCTGAAGTTTTCGAATCAGGCTGGAAGCAAGTCCTTGATAAGTATGACCTGGCTGACAACTTATGGCTCCAGTCTCTATACAGAATTCGGCAAAAATGGTTTCCTGTGTATTTCAAAGATGTATTTGTCGCTGATCTTTCAGCTACTCAGAGACCTGAAAGCTTGAGAAACTTCTTCCAGAAGTACTTCAACACAAAAACAGCTTTGCCAGTCTTCATTTCATTGTTTGAACATGTGATGGCAGGTTGGTCAGAAAGAATAAGATCTAGCCACATCTTTTACCACACCTGTTTTAAGAACCCCCTCAAACATGCTGAAACATGTGTTAGAAATATACACAAGGGCAGTTTTAAACATATTTGACGAGGAATTCATTGACTCATTAGGTTATTATATTTCTGATCTTGACATTGGTGATCTTATTGCAGCGTATAAAGTGACGAAGGAGGAGGATACGGAGGCCACAGGCACGGTCAGTTATGATAGATCTGGCAATAGAGCTAAATGTAGCTGCTGTAAGTTTGAGAGTTCTGGTGTCCTATGTCGGCATATATTGAGAGTATACTTAGGTCTTGATGTACGCGCCATACCAGAGTTTTACATATTGAAACGATGGACGAGAGAAGCTAAGCATGGTTTTGTGCTCGACAAATGTTTGCCGTATAGTGAGCTTCACCGTGATGCCCTTAGATATGCCAGGGAAGGATCGACATCTGGGTTGACTTTTACCTTTGCACAACAAACTCTGCGGGTTGCTTTTGCTGAGGTTGTTCAAACGAAACATGAAATCGGTACTCGATGTACAGCTAGATCTTGATCTTTTTTATGTATTCTCCTAGGTTGATCATCTTCTCTGTCCATTATTTAACATGCTTGTTGATCTTGGTCACCATGATGTCTCTTATACTTGGAGGTCTTGTGCTTGTCTTAATCTTAATCAACGAGTGGTGTAGTAGAAGTAGAGATAACAGTGGTTGTATCTGTGGAGATCATGTCATTATTACAAAACCTTCAGAGTATTATCTCCTCTTAAAAAAGATATTTTCTTTTTTATATAAATATCTTTGGGAACTTCCCTTCTATACAAATAAAATGCGGGGCTTCTCATTTATGTGTGAGCGCATTGTGTTACCTTCGTGAAAGGATCTAAGCTGAACATTAGCAAGACACTTTTGCCAGCTTACAGATTTGGTCCTAGTACGGCTCTCTCTAAATTCAATATAATTTCTTAAACCACTAAATGAGCTAGAAGATTATTTTTAATCTTTGTTTCTTCAAGCCGTTTTTCCTTAGAATTTTTTAGAGTTATCAACGTTGTTTTTACCACTATTTTTGAGATTAAAATATCTGATCACACTTGATGCACATATTAGTTTCTTAATCATTCTAGCATTAATCATCAAAACTCGCTTGCGGGGCCAAGATGCACTTTCAATCTCCATTTTTGGTGATTAATTATAACGCAATTAAAGTTTTGATTTTGGATATAAAGATTATTGTTTTGGGTCCTATGATATAGAGTGAGCTCCCCCTAAAGTGCATTATTTGAATTGCGTTGAGGTGACAGAGTGAAGAGCTCACCCTATATCTTAGGATTTGTAGGCGTATATAGCGTACAATATAGGATATGACAAAAAGAACTATGCACGACCAGATGACATGGCATAAACAAGGCATGACATATAAATATTATGATAAAGAGCGTACAACCATGCCAATATAGCAAAAGGTAATCATCCATGTCATCAAAGATTAGAGTTTACAAGACGTACAAGAATCATCAAAAGAAAACAAAGTCTTGTAACTCAAACACACTTGACAACCCGCAACACGAAAAAATGAGCTTGAAGATCACTCTCCCTTTGACATCAAGACACTGAAAAGGGAAATGACGCGAAGAAATAGAGCTCTAGACTATTGGACCCTGCCCGGTCAATGAAGAAGGTCCCGAAGTGGCGATAATCAGTAAAGCGAGCGCATGGCAAGTGAAGTCGGTGTAGCCATAGCTGCTGTCACAGCAGCCGAACTAGCAAGTGTCATAGCATCAGGAGAACTGGTGGTCTTTGCTTGCTTAGATTTTTCTTCTTCCTTGGTCGGTTATAAGAAGGCCATGAGGGTCATTTGAGAAGTATTCCCTATAGCTCTCCTGGCACCACCCTTCTTAGGTGCGGTTGCCTTCTTTGCCAGGATATTGGCGGTCACGTTGGCAATGTGGCTAGAAGTTCTCCGCTTATTTTCTACAGCTTTGTCCTTCTGAGCCTGAGCTAGCAACTTTTTGGGTGGGATTCCACTGTCTCATCATCATCTGATACTGAAGCTGGCCCTATTTCCAGAGCCTTAGCTTTGCCCTTGTCAGCCTTGGCAGCTCTAGCCTTTGATTTTTGTCTTTATGGCCATCTTGAAGAGCGTAGTTTTCCTCTACTTGGCTGGAAGGGAAGAGATAAAAGAGTCCTCACACTTGGGCTCCTCGGGACCCTTGACAGCAATGGACAAACTGTTCTCTTCATTGGAAGACATGATCTCCTGTAGAAGCATATAGATGAGAGCATAAGACAAGAACACATGTGTCACACCCTGATTTTCGTCGTCCTGATTTCCGAAAAACCTAAACCCTAATGCGCATATATGCGTATATGCGTATATGTTTTCCAGACATGTTGCGTGCTTGTTTGGATCTTCAATATTTCTTCATGTATGTCATCTCATGAAAACATCTAAGGTTTCTCATCATCGCATGTGCATAAAACCCTAAAACCGGACACACGCACCATATACGCTCAAACCCTCCCTAAAGCCAAACCCTAAGGGGCAACCCACCCATCTTTGTTCCCGGCTCTCCAATGATGAACACTAACCTCCCCCATACCCTACCTCCACCGTGCCGTCGCTCGAAACCCTAAAACCTAACCTGCCACCCCACTTCTTAATAAGATTTTCTAAAGGCAGAAACCCTAAAATCCATATCATATGTATTTTCTTTCACCCAAAAATTCTGGTAAAATTCCATAAATTTCTTGAAACTAATTGTCACCCATTTATAAGAAAACATCTGAGGGTCTAGTTCAAAAATAATTGGAAACATTCAAATTTGAATTTAGGTCAAATCTGCACTTTGAACTACAACCCATATATTTAAAGATCAGAAAAATCTCATAAAATTCTACAATGCTCATCTCAGTACCAATGTTTCAAATATGCAAAGACATGGGTATGTCCAATTCAAGATTTTAGAGGAAACCCTGTCGAACACCTTGTCCCAATTTCTTTTCCTTCATGATTTCAAAGCCCACACTCCATCCTTCTGCTCCAAAGTTGCTCCAGGGTCTCTACCACACTCAAACCCTCTCCCCACTCCTCCCTCACCTCAGTGCCAAGTCTCCTCCACAGTCTTCAACCCTAATGCCACCCCATGTCGACCATGGCAAGCCCCATGGCTAACCCTACTCCACACGATTCCATGCCAACCCCCACTGCTTTTCCCTCCCTCCGGTCACTTCAGCACCGTGGACTTGCTCAGGCGCCTCTCCAACACGCTAGGGTGCACCTGTGCACACGCATGTCGGTCTAGACATGCCTTGGCATGCTCTGGACGCGCACCCCGCACGGTATTGCCAGCCAGCATCGGCAACTCCACACCATCCATCGATCTGTCACTGGCCGACCAAATCCCGCACCCCACCACTTCACTCTGGCCCCTAGCCGAGCTCTGCGCGCCCTTGTCTCATCCTCGCAACGCCCCAATGCCGTTCACGGCTACCCACTGCGGCGTGCCACCCCACCACCTCGGCCGCAGCTATAAGAGACTCCCCGAGCTCCCCTTTTTCCTCCCATCCAGTCCCTACTCCCCTTCTCTAGCTCAGCTAAGCTCCAATCGAGCTCGAGCCCTCTCCTCCACATTCCCAAGCCGAAGCTCCCTCCCTCGGTTCCGCATTCAATCGAATGAAACCGAGCTCCACAGCCAAATCAAACCTTGCCATCCTTTTTCTCTTTTCCTTCTCTACCAGAGACACCCATCAATTTCTCAAAAGAGCCCGGGATCGGCAAAGCCCCAAACCTCACCGGTGATTGCTCGCCGGAGCCGTGCCTACCTCCCCTCGCCGGCCGGAACTTCCCTCTGTCCAACTAACTCGTGGGCCCCCAAGGTCAGGGCGGGCACGTTAAAATGGTAAGCGGCCTCCGTGCCACTACCAGCGGGCCCCAAAGACCGCCTGGGTCCACTGTCGGATTAAGTGGAGACGTATTCCACCGAATACGTTTTCCCTTTGGTGAAACGGATTTCCAATCCAAAGCCTCGCTATTCCACGCATTCCCTCTCCGAAGGCGCCTCCAACTTTCCCGCCTTCGACGTCATCAGCTAGGGTAGAAAACCTTCCGGTTTAATTCCTGAACCGGCTTTAACTTTGGTTCGGCCGGTTCACCTTTAAATAGTCCGGTTCTCAGAAAAGTTCCAAAATAAAAATTGCTCCTAAAAATGTTTCCCATCTTTTGGTTCAAACAGAATTTCAAAAATTCAAACTGTTCTTTGCTGCACAGGGAGTAATTCAAATTCCTTTTTAAAAATTCAAATACCTTTTTAAGTTTCTTCTGAACTGTTGATCCATTCCAAAATATTCTAACATGTTAAGGCTTGGATTTTCTGGACATAGCATGGAAACACATATATATACATATGCATGTTGCATGAATCGAAGTTGAAGGAGGTATATGTAAACCCTAAAAACCCTAATCTTAATTTCATGCATATATATATGTTTGAATATCTCCCAAACATGTTGAATCTTTCCAAAAGCAACATGGAACCATAATGCATGCATGCTGATCCTTGTTATTTGGCTTTTATCTTGCTTGGTTTCCTTATTCGAGGTTTTTCCCGAACGTGTAGTTGACGGTGTGAGGTACGTGCGTCAGGAGGAACCCAAAGCATCCCCGCATCCGGAACAAGACCAAGACCTGCCAGGCAAGCTCTCCACCCTTGATCATGTTGAATCCCAAGTTTACGAAATGTATTTTGTTTTACGAAAACATGCATGCTATGTTTTATACCCGTTATTTTATGTAGGGTAGTTATGGCCGATGCTTAGAAAACCCTAGCTCGACCCTTATCCCTTGTCACCCTAAGGACTACATATTCCGGAAAAGTTACCGAAAACCTAGGGTAGAGTATGTATGTATGCTTAGCCCTGCGGTAGCAAAATTAGGTTTTCAAAATAAAAAGGGGAATAATCCTATATTTCATGTGGCAAATGTTTGGAAACGGACCGTCGTGTCCGAAGGAGTACGAAGTTGTATATCCATGGGTTGGGATACTTTACCGTAAAAAGGTTATCGTTAAAACCTGAAAAACAAAATGGAGAAGATTTTGATCCGGGTCGGAAATGAAGGGGGAAAGCAGGAAGCTTGTTAAATGTGAGGTAATGCCCGGCGTGGTTCTCGCAGCCTATTTACGGGTGAGGTGCGAAGTCCCTCTCGGATCACCTAAGGACCGATCTTAAGTGCCGTTTGGCCAAGTCTTACCGTACGTCCACATGTCCTTTATGGAAAGGACTTGACCTAGAACCCGGCCTGGACTAGCATGAACCCGTAGGCAGTGTATAGCGTGTAGATGAGGTTGTAGCCTCTATAGACAAAAGTTTCCACGGAAAAGCGATGGCTTGTTCGCCACAAAGTTAGAACACCAACCTCCTTGCAAGTGATGATACTGACTGAAGCTAGGTTTGGGACATGTCTGGCGGGTTCATGGCTGGGTCTACAGTGGCGAAAAGTCTTGTTGTACTAGCTCTAGTAGTATGCGGTGCACAGTATGCCCAGGGTGATCTACATCATGTGAGTAAAGCCGTACCACCTCTGCAGAGGGTTAAAACTATTCGAATAGCCATGTCCACGGTCAAGGACGAACTTGGTTAGGCCACACTAAAGTAGACTGGTTTCAAAACCTAAAATGTGGTTATGGGTCTAAGGACACGATCCGCGAGTTCGCAAGGTCTTGAAAGATCCCCGCAGTAGCGGGAGGAGTAGAGGAACGGGTTCACGTCATAGCGGGCAACCGTTGATATCCCCGTGTGTACCGGGAGAGCTATGTCTCCCCGAGGAATCGGGTGATTACCGTGTTTTCGTTGGTATCCCCGTATGTACCGGGTGAGCTATGTCTCCCTGAGGAATCGGGCGATTACCATGCTTTGCCGTTATAGCGGAAAGCACAGAGATGATCTCCCGTTGTAACGAGAAGAGTGATAAAAGCAGGTACCTTATCTCACTGCGTCGAGATATTTTACTAAAACTGCTTTATTATCTATTTACATATCTCAAATGCAAACTTACTTTCCCACACAATATGAAACCTAGGATAGAGCCAATTTCTTGATAATTCCCTTGCATGCTTATATCCGTGATAAACTCCCTGGCGGAGTGCTTGCGAGTACATTCAATGTACTCACCTAGCTTGTTATGTGGCCAGACGATGAGGAGGAATACCAGACCGGAGATAGCGACAGCGATTTCGAGGCGTAGGGTTTCTCCCCCAGTCAGTTGCCTGTGGTTGGGCATATTGATGGATTATCTACCGTGTGTTTATTTCCGCTGCTGTTTTAAATTCAGCCAATAGGCCTGGCTTGTACTAAATAAAGACTAAATATGGCTAAGTGTGTAATGAACGACGTATTGCATGTCTATGCTATCAAGTGCTTGTGTGCATCGGCTACTGATCCAGGGACCGATATAGTAAACACAAGGGTTTATCCGGTCTTAAAACTGGGTACGCCACAACATGTGATCCATAAAGAAAAGGTATTGATTTTAAAACATCTTGTTGGAAGAAGATATAAGAAACTCGAATTTTCAAAGAACCTCGGAAGTTCCCGGATCAAAATTGGAGGTTTCGAAAACTGTCTCTGGACACAGTTTTCAAAGAACTCGGAAGTTTTGGGATAAATTTTAGAACTTCCGACACAAAATCGAGGTTCTGACTCTGACAGCATAACGGACATGAGTGAATGTCAGTGATTCTGACTTAAACCCAGACCCTCTAGGATTTAGAATGGTTTTACTAAGACATGGTTAGAATGGATTCCTAGAGGTTCCGACATTACACTCAGACCTTCTAAGATTTCAAGGATCCTCAATAAAGGATGGACATAACTCTCTCTCGAAGGTTCCAACTTTTGACTCAGACATTTCAAGATTTCAAAAGATAAGTCCAGAACAAATCCTCGGAGGCTCTGTAAATTTTTTGGGCTCCGAATTTCAAGGCAAATTGACTTAGGCATTTCCAGGAACAGAACCTGGAGGTTCCAAGAAATTTCGTATGTTCTGACGTCTAGAAGAACAGACAGGAATGGCAACTTGGAGACTCCGAGTTCATTGACTCTTCACACAAAAGTGAAAATCGAATGTTTCGATACCAAACTCGGATGTTCCGACATTTCTAGATAGAGTGTGTAAGAAGAGATTTCAAAAGCCTCTTTGGATTTAGAACTTGATTCTCAGCTGAGCATTAGCAAGACCAGCTTCCATATTTAGGCCTAGTATAGCTTTCTCTAAACTCAATGTGATTCATTGGACCACTAAAAGGGCTAGAAAATTATCCTTAATTTTCGTTTCTTCAGGCCATCTTTCTTTAGAACTTTATACAGGTCGTCAACACTAATTTTACCACTACTTTTGAGACTAAAACACCTAATCACACTTGATGTACACATTAGTCTATTAATTATTTTATAATTAATCATCAAAACCCACTTAAGAGGTCAAGATACACTTTTACTACGGAAGCCTTCTGATCTGTCCAAAATCTAAGAACTAAAATATCACATGTATCATGCCATATTTTAACTTGATTGCAATGTTGGACGAACACTAAAAATACCCCATTTCCACACCTAAGTGTTTGATTACACCGGGAAAACATAGAGCACATGACGCATAGGAATTTTTCCAAAAAGTTATACATGATGGAAATTTTCCTTTAAAACTGAGTGCAAAGTGGCTCATAAAAAAACTGCTAATTTTTCTAATCCTGCGATCAAGTAACCTCTATGAATTTTTTTTATAAGGATTGAAATCCTAAAATATTTCTTTAAATTAAAGAGGCATGCAACGCACCAAATGGTGTAACAAAACTGAAGTCGCTTTCTTGAAAACGGACGGCAGAAAGCACCCACGTTGACTAGATCAAGTCTTACGTTAGCTTACCTGTCAAAGCAATTGCATACAATCATCCCAATTGGCATTAACTTGAGAGATTCCAATATTCTAATACCATATCCTAATAAACAAGGTACAAGACCAAGCAACAACTTCATATCATAGCATCACATGGTCGCATTCACGCTCGCATCTTGTTTGAAGAAAAGAGAAAAGAGAAAAGATTCGTCTTTTACAGGAATGTCTTGCACAGCGCAACTTTAGGCAGCAAAGCGTGCTCATGTGCTGCTAAAGCGTGAACAAGATAATTTTACGTGATGCATATTCCAGCGCAACAACCAAGACAGGAGGGCATCAGATCAGATAGAATCATACATAACCCTAACGAAGGCAGCAAGGCATCAGATCCACCAATCGAAAGAAGACGCAACAAAGGCACAGAAATGAGTACTCGGCATTTCAAACACATTACAGTACAAAGCTCATTGGTAACGAATTAACCAATGTTCTTGTATCCAAATGAACTAAACAAGAAACTAATGAGGTCTACCAATCGAAAGCAGACGCAACAAAGGCACAGAAATGAGTACTCAAACATTTCGAACACATTACAATATAAAGCTCATTGGCAACGAATTAACCAATGTTCTTGTATCCAAATGAACTAAACAAGAAACTCATGAGGTCTACTTGCATATTGCATAGGAATAACTTCGTGTAACAATACTGGGATTAAGACACTTCAATATTATTCATTTAACAAGATATCGATGACACATGACAATCAGAACACCACTCGTATCTCTAGTACCCTCATCTCAGGCATCTGATTAAATTTGAATAAACCAAACATGTGTGTCCAAAATCACAAGTGAGAAGCACAAGTAGCAATAGATATTACAGTCTTTGAATAGACGAAAACGATAACTGATAGGCCAGCTGAAAACTTTGTCCACGCTAATGAATAAACAGCAACAAAAAGAGAAAGAGATGAAGCAGGAGGGTGGCGATAAATGCTCCTCTTGGCTTTCATTCTTGGGTCGAAAGAATTAGAAGCATTTCCTGTGCACAATGGACGGGCCAGACTCATCATACTCAGCCTTTGCAATCCACATCTGCAAGAACAAGCAACATTGTGAGCAAATCAATCGAATCCATAAAACAGATACAGTAGATTACTTTAATGTTTATTTACCTGCTGGAAGGTGCTGAGGGATGCCAAGATGGATCCTCCAATCCAGACACTGTACTTCCTTTCAGGAGGAGCAACAACCTTGATCTTCATGCTGCTAGGAGCCAAGGCAGTGATTTCCTTGCTCATCCTATCAGCAATTCCAGGGAACATAGTGGTACCACCACTGAGAACGATGTTGCCGTAGAGATCCTTCCTAATATCCACGTCGCACTTCATGATGGAGTTGTAGGTAGTCTCATGGATACCTGCAGCTTCCATCCCAATGAAGGATGGCTGGAAGAGGACCTCAGGGCAACGGAAACGCTCAGCACCAATGGTGATAACTTGCCCATCAGGAAGCTCGTAGCTCTTCTCCACAGAAGAGCTGGTCTTAGCAGTCTCCATTTCCTGGTCATAGTCCAGGGCAATGTAGGCCAATTTCTCCTTCATGTCCCTCACAATTTCCCGCTCAGCCGTAGTGGTGAATGAGTAACCACGCTCAGTCAGGATCTTCATGAGGTAATCAGTAAGATCGCGGCCAGCCAAGTCGAGACGGAGGATAGCATGGGGGAGAGCATATCCTTCGTAGATGGGGACAGTGTGACTGACACCATCCCCAGAGTCCAGCACAATACCTGAGAAGTTCAAGAGGGTATATTTAGTTATTGACAAATGAAACAAATCATAGCATTGACCCCCTTTCAGAGATTATGTCAAGAGTACCAATCAAGACCAACATGAGCATGCTCCCATAGAAGTCATGTATGACAACTACCAATCAGGTTCAGTTGAAAAATATTTACCACATACCATATAGCTAAATCACTGTTGCCTCAAAATAAGTTGCAACATTTACAAATTAATCTCATGTACATGTAGTCATGCTCAATTTTAAGATTGCTAATTCTAAAGACTACAGTTCAATATAGAATGAGCTCACCTGTGGTACGACCACTGGCATACAGCGAGAGGACAGCCTGGATGGCGACATACATAGCAGGAGTGTTGAAGGTCTCAAACATGATCTGGGTCATCTTCTCACGATTGGCCTTGGGGTTCAGTGGAGCCTCAGTGAGAAGGACAGGGTGCTCCTCTGGGGCCACACGGAGCTCATTGTAGAAGGTGTGATGCCAGATCTTCTCCATATCATCCCAGTTGCTCACGATACCATGCTCAATGGGATACTTGAGGGTCAAGATACCCCTCTTGGACTGTGCCTCATCACCGACATAGGCGTCCTTCTGTCCCATCCCGACCATGACGCCGGTGTGGCGCGGGCGGCCCACGATGCTGGGGAAGACAGCCCTTGGAGCATCATCTCCAGCGAATCCTGCCTGCAAAAATAATCACATCGGCTGTTATAAAGAGCACTACCTTTCCATAACAAAAGTTGCAAAACGTTTGTGGAATCGAATGTCTTACCTTGACCATACCAGTTCCATTGTCGCAGACGAGGGGCTGAATGTCCTCGGCGTCAGCCATTTTCTACCTACAGAAAAAGCTCGCACAAAGCTACACTTGTTACACATCAATAGAAGGAGTAACTACACAAATGCGCACTGATGCAGATATTTCTCTCCAACAAACACTGCCGCAAAATCTAGCACGCGTAAAGAATTCGATGAGACAGCCAATTCACAGATAAACCTAGCCCCATCACTTGTAACGACGAACCTAACGATTAACCAGACAGAGAAACCATACGTTTCTCGTACACCACGGCACAGATCGGAGCATTCCGCCATCCGAAACCGCTCGCGGCGCCTCCAGATCATCACACGCCGAAAGGCGGCGCGGGATCGCAGATCTACATTTCCGCGACAAAAACAACAGAACAAAAGACAAAAACAGGCGCTCCCTTCTCCCGAGATCCGGTCGGATCCGCGTCGGGAAAGAGGATGGCACGAGATCAGATCGGCCTAACTTCACCGGGGCGCAAAAGGGAAGCGCGCGCAATGCGAGGCGGATCTGGGGGGGGAAGAACCGCGCGCGCGGCCTCTACCGCGAGATCGAGACGGAGGGGAGGGGAGGGCAGGGCAGGGGCGGAGATGGTTACCGGGATCCGGAGGAGTGGCAGCACTCGTGGTCGTGCGACGGGGGAGGTGGAGGAGGGAGCGAGGTGGAGCGGTAGGGTTGTGGTGGGGGGGAAGGGTGTATGTATAGCTGCGCCGCGATGGGGTCGCGATTAGCAGTGGTGTTTTCGCGAGGGGACGGGCGCACTCGTCGCCCCCGGCTCGCGCTCGCGGCCCCACGACCAGGTGCGGTGCTCGCGTTTTGAAATGAGAAAACAGTGGCCTCCCTCGCCTATCTGACGTGCCCTGGACCCCGGTGCCCGTGGGTGGGCGTGCGTGCGGACAACTCATGCTCACGGCGCGGCACGGCGTGGCGTGGAGTGGAGTGGCGAGGCAACCGGAGGCTAGCGCGGGGTTTAGGCCTGGCCGGGCCGGACGATATGCAGAGCCGGGCTGGGATGAATTTCGGCTGGCTGAATGCGCTAACAGGACTTGTCTTGGGCTCGTGGCCACACTCGTTAATTACGTTCCAGTCGTCATTCTGGTTAAACCACTAGCAAGAAGTCTGCGAGGGTCTGTCAGTTCGTCAAAAGCTATCACAAGAGAAAGAAAATTTCACATTGACAAAGCTTTTTGAGGGAAGAACATAACTCAGTGTTGGTTTCAATCATAAAATCAAGCTTTCTTAACAGAGACAATGAGTTTTGCCAAAGGTTTAAATTTCGATAACAACTCTTGTGTTTCCTGTGTAGTTGTTTCCTTGCACTTCTCCATACTCATTTTTTTACTTGTTTTAATTACTAACATGCTAGGTTTTACTTAGGACTACTTAGTGTTACCGAAATACTTGTGTAGAAATCAGTCTTGGGTTTAGATTTTATTAATCTCCTATTCACCCCCTCTAGTTGATAGTTTAGATCTTTTCACATAATCTCCACGAAGAAAGGCATCATTCTGGTTTGTTACTTTTTTTCTTTTTTGAAGTGCTTCTTGTCGTTGTTGCCAGCTTGTCGATAACCAACTCCAATTACCTCAAAAGGTTTTAAAACAAAAAAAATTTACTCACATGTGAATCCGCAGCCTCATTTCCCTTGTGGCTCAGCTGCATCGCTATCGCCTTCATTGACGTGGATGTCGAGGGAGGGTAGATGGGGTGAGGCAGAAGCAAAGAGAGGATCCACGTGACGTAAATGCAGCAAAAGAAGGTGAGGGGACGTTGAAAGATGAACCACACTAGGGCATGTAGGGATAAATGAAAGAGGGATCCAATGGACACAATAGAGGTGCTAAGGCGAAAAGTAGAGGGGTTGGGATGGGGAGGAGAAAGGTCATGGGTTCACGGGAGGAAGCGGCGGGATCTCATGTTCCCTCGCCGGTGATGCCTCCTTCGCGTAGACACAGGCAGACGAAATGGTGGGGATCGGCAAACTGAGAAGATAATATGCAAACCGTGCCATTGACATGCTCGGAAGAGGATGGGAAGAAAGCCTTGTGGCTCCTAACGAATTTTACTTTCCATCAGCAGAAAAGAGCACATGCCCCACACAATGTCACTGAGTACAACATAGTGGTGAAACACGGTAATTCCAAGGGATTGTTTGTTTGTATCACAAACCCAAAGACCTACTTCACTGGAAGGGCACCCACCACCACCAAGCAGATGGACCTACCAATGAAGGGCAAAACACGACCCACAAACAAAGATAGGAAGTATCACGGGTGTGGCAAACACCATTGTTCCAATGTCTATGATAGAAAACCTCATGGCCTCATCGAATTGACCAAAATAGGCTAGGGGATGCACGAGGCCTTCAGAGTTGGTTTTTAGTGATGCTCCACCATATTATGTATCTTAAATATATTATCTAACCAAAATATTGGTGTAAAGGTCTAATTAAAGAGAAAAAAAACATATTGTATCTTATCTTGACATGGCTCTTAGCACGGAACCCAAGATAAGTTGGATTTTTCTCTCACAAAACGTATTAAATGAAGGCTCGTTTAGATACAATATTAAGATACAAACCACCAAAAAAGTTATATATAAACATATATTTAATATGTATGTATAACTAAGATACAATACGCTGGGATTGCCCTTAAGCCCCCATGGGAGAGGCATAGATCTAGATATATAGGATATGAACCATCTTGCATGAATAGATCTAGAAAAAAAGTTGGACAACTGAATTTTCGGAGGAGAATAGAAGATCGCAATCCTAAAGGCAAAAAAAAATACTATACATGCCTTTGGAACATAAGATTGCGTCAGTGGAATTTCATAGGAAAGGAAATTTCCTACAGTTCTGGAGGAAACAAGAGATGCGCCCTAACCTCATGTAAAAATCTCATTTCAGAGTTACAGTGCATCTTCTTCCTTTTTCTCGAATTAAGTAGCACGTAATCTTAAAATTTATGTACTTTTCATGTGCTATTTCTAAAACACCTCTTCCAAACGATTCATATAGTTCTGGAGTCCTATAGAATTCGACATGACGTGGCATTCCGATCTTACGTTTCCGCTTTTAGATTGCTAAGAGCAACTCCAACAGCTTCCTCAAACCGTTCCCGAAGCCAAATTTAAGGAATCAACAGGAAAAAACCAGCGTCCAACAGCATCCCGAACCCAATCCCTACCGCATCCGGTTCCCGATCGCTACCTCCCCGTTCCTGATCTATGGGGAAGCCCCGCAATCCCCAAATCTCCCGAAATCCCTACCCGCCGGCCTCGGACACCTCCGTCCCGCCACCGAAACCAGAGCTTCCCGGCCATCTCCGTCCCGTCCGAGCGTGCAGAAACTTCTCCGCCGCACGGATCCGCCGGCTCGTCGTCGGGGAAGAAGACATCAGCCGGATGGAACCGGTTCCCCGTCCGCATTTTCCTCGTTTCTGAGCACTCCACCGCCGATCCCCATCCCTCGACTTCCGGCCTCGGAGAAGCCCATCCAGCCTCTCGTGCCTGCTCGGAGCAGTTCCGCCGCCGTGCCACCTCCCCTCGCCGCGCCGACCTAGTAGTAGCATCGGCCGTGCGACCGTGGGGAGCTCAGATCCGGCGCCCGGCCATCGACATGACAGGTACGGTGCTCCCTTCCCTTCGTCTCAAGGCCGGCGTCCTAGAACATCCCTTTGCTGATCTCTTTGTTCGTGATTTCTCTTTGCTGCCCGAGTCAGATCTAGGCGGTGGGTGAGTTGTCTTTGCTGCCGGAGGAAGGAGAGGCCGCGGGCTTCGTCGGTGGCGTCGTATCCCTGGAAAGCACGAGCCCGCCGTTGCGGACGACAGCTCCGCCACCTGCATCCAGTCCCGTGAGCGACGGTGGTGACCAAACAACATCCTTTCCACCATCGCGAGTTCCCTGCCCAGGAGTGAAGGTATGACACTTGATCTTAGGATCTGTATAAAACTTCTGCTTCACATGTTCTGGATATAAACATGCTGCCTACGAGATGATGACATAAACAGAAGATGCATGAAAGTAAGGGTGTGAAGTTTAACCTGGAGAGGCCTAATTAGGTCTAAAATAAAGTAAAGACTGGTTCATCATTAATGGAGTACATCTCCGGGGTTAAATGTCAGGTGTTTGAGAGAGAATGGCACATGGAGCTTGGGAGTGATCATATTTTCTTAATGCATATACACTTGATAACCACCATCTCAGAAATATACACACATGCTAGCTATATAGTACAATTCACCTACCCTACTTGCATTATACTCTGCACTAGTTGATAATTACTTCACTGGGACTTGTCTTCCATCTCTAGCTTGTCAACAACCATGAAAGCTGATTTATGTTGCTTTAGAATATTTATGTTAAATTTAATATTGCAATAGGGTCTCATTTAGGAGCTTCGGGCAAAGATCAATGTCGTAGCTGTAAGATTTGAAAAACTTGGACAGTTGCCGGCAATACTCATAAGATGCTCTCCTGACCTAATGTATTTGTTTATTTTGTGAGGATCCTAATGTATATTTCTATATAATCCTCAGTCTGCATCTCTTATTTTGCTATTTCATTAGCTATGTACAAAAGAAATTCATGTTGCTGTCTTACAAAAGCCTGCCAAAATAGTCATGTGCAACTCAGTGGGTGTTTGCTCAAGTTAAGTAGCAACAGAGTCACGAATTAATTAAAAAAAGCAGGAGAGGAGCTGTGTAGCAGCAGTAGTAGTACATATAAGTAGTGGAGTGGAGTGCTTCACACTCCCAGCAAAGTGGACTTCACTTCCAGTGGCATTATATGGGCATATATAGTGATCAATTAATCTATTATGAAATGATATGAGTTCAATCAAATGATCTGGTTAGACTGATATGTATATCCGTTTGTTTGTAGTATATATTCTGGTTAGATGGAGGTTGTTCGGATCTCGCGAAAATTGATTTTGGCTGAAGTTCTTAGGGCTCTTTCCTGCCATGGAGGTCAATACACTGTGTGGCCTGTTAGAGATGGAAAAAGTGTTGCATCTGTCTCATTTGTGTGTAACGCAAGGATTACGTCTGAGCTCGGTGGGCAGAAAATATGTTATGGTAAACCAGCTAGCACGGTAGAAGAAGCACAGGAAAATGCTGCGGAAGAAGGTATTAAATATCTTCAAAAGTTTTTTGGTGTAGACGTGGATGATGTCAATTATTGGGAGAAGATAGTTCTTTCCTGTCATAACCATGATTATGCGGTTGAAGTTAGATGCAATGAGAAGAAGATTCAGGATTTGGTGGCTGCTGCGGCAAGACTAAAAGACGGGTGGGAACAGACAATTAGGGAAAATTGCAATTGTCCGTAGCGGTTGGGAGGCTGTGGAAGAACATGGTTTGAATAATGTTGTTGAGGAGAGTGAATCTGCAGGGGTTTCTCATGGTTTAGAAACTGAAATGATAAATAATCTTTCTGATGTCATGGGTAGGATGTCAAGGCTATTAGACGATGTGAAGCAACAAAATATGGAGAGCAATGTGTATTTGTAGTCTATGCATATGGAAGTTATGTTAGGATAAGTTGTAACCACGGTAATCCAAATATTATGTTGTTTACGTTGATTGCGAACTTTGCTGTACTCTCTAATTAAGACTTTGATGTACTAGAACATCTATGTGTTGTACAGAACTTACTTCAATGTACTAATGTTCGAAGCTTGTTTGTGTTTTACCTATGCATCGTACATGTAATTTGTTTTAACTTTATCATAGTTCCAATCCACAGTTCTGTTATGGACTCGTTTTACGTGAACTTATTGAGTGGGGAAAACGATGGGGTCAATTGGGAGGACCATCCAGAGTGTACTCCTTTTGAGGAGGGACAGCTGAATGGTGAGCCCGTCATTCCCTCCACGAAGCCAACTAACAAGAGGTCTAAAAACTTCAACGAGAAGGAGGACTTGATGCTAGTATCGGCTTGGCTCAACATCAGTTTAGACGTAGCACAAGGTAATGAGCAATCTCGTGCCACATATTGGAGGAGGATACACGCTTATTTTCATGAGAATAGGGACTTTGAGTCAGATCGCACTCAAAGTTCTCTTGTGCACCGTTGGTCGACTATTCAAGAGCATGTTAACAAATTCTGTGGCTGTCATGATCGGATTGAAAGGAGAAGGCAGAGCGGGGTCACTGATAAAGACAAGGTTTGTTGCATTGTCATTCATATAATATTTGGTTTGAATCATGAAGTCTATATGATCGGATACGTTCCTTCTTTTTTTGCAGATTGTTCAAGCATGCGCACTCTACAAGGAAGAAGAGCGTAAAACATTTATGTTCTTACACTGTTGGAATGTGCTGCACCATCACCCTAAGTGGACGGATAGATTATCCCAGAAGAAGCAAAAGGTGAGCACGACCTCTACTCCGGCTGCTTCGAGTCCTGCCTACAGTTTTGCAGGTGCTGCAGATAGTACCGCAGATGCACCAAATCAAGAAGATGTCTCCATGCAGAGGCCCACTGGAAAGAAAGCGGCCAAAGCGAGGTTGAGACGAGGTCAAGGTTCATGCAGTACTGATGGGTCTGAGATTTACATGGATGCATTGGACACTATTTGGGCCAGGAAGAGTGAGGCAGATGGAGTGCGAGACCTAAAGAAGGATGAGAGGTATGAAAGAGCTTATGCGTTGGAGCAGGAAAGGATTGCTACTGAGAAAGAGAAGCTGCAGCTGAAGAAGCAGGAGTTCGAGTTGAGGCAAATGGTGGAGGAAGAAAAGATTATGAAGATTGACACTAGCAAGATGGCAGGTCCGCTGAGGCAGTACTACTTATCTCTCCAGACTGATATCATTGCTAGGCGATGCGGTGGTTCCCATTGAGTTGTGTCGTTATGTCATCGAACTGTTATTCTAAGACTTATGTCCTTCAACACTTAATGTAGGACTTATTATGTGGTTGAACTGTTATTATATGACTATGTTATTGTGGTTGAACTGTTATTATATGACTATGTTATTGTGGTTGAACTGTTATTATGTTATTGTGGTCGAACACGTATGTTGTTGTCGTCAAACTGTTATATGACTTACGTTATTGTTGCTAATTATATGATGTATGCTATTGTAGGGCAATAAGTGGACTTTCGAATTAAACAAACTACTAGACGTTACATTGGAAGTAAACAAACTACTACACATTACATTGGAATTAAACAAACTACTAGACATTACATTGGAATTAAACAAACTACTAGACATTACATTGGAATTAAACAAACTAGTTGGCGCCGAAACACTCCCACTGATGCTCAATTAAATCGGCTTGCAACTGAGAGTGAGCCTGCCTACTTCGGATAGATTGATAGGTTTGAATGAACTCTAGCAGTTCTGGGGTATGTTCATGAGAAACGGTCACATTGTCCCCGGCTCCTTCATAATTGCAGTCAATTGTGGCTTCGTCTCCTTCGTCTTCTATTATCATATTATACATGATAATGCAGGCAGTCATGATGTCACGAAGCGTTTCTTGGTCCCAAAAACGAGCTGGTCCTCTGACAATGGCGAAACGAGCTTGCAGAACACCAAACGCTCGCTCGACATCTTTCCTTGCTGCTTCTTGAGCCTGTGCGAAATGTTTTTTCTTATTACCTTGTGGACATGATATTGTCTTCACGAATGTAGCCCATGAAGGATAAATCCCATCCGCAAGGTAATAACCCATCGTATAGTTATGCCCATTGACAGTGTAATTAACCTCTGGAGCTTGACCTTCCGCCAACTTTGCAAACAGAGGCGACCGATGGAGTACATTAATATCATTGTGTGACCCAGGTAGACCAAAAAATGCATGCCAAAACCAGAGATTCTGTGAAGCCACAGCTTCAAGAATTATAGTGGGCTCATGCACATGTCCACTATACATGCCCTGCCATGCTGCAGGACAATTCTTCCACTTCCAGTGCATACAATCTATGCTACCAAGCATACCTGAAAAACCTCTTTCCTCTCCAATACGGAGGAGTTCGGCAGTGTCGGTCTCGTTAGGAGATCTCAAGTACTCGTCTCCGAAAACTTCAATAACAGCTTTCACAAACCTTTTGACACTTTCAATAGCAGTGCTCTCACCAATACGGACATAATCATCCGTAGCATCAGCTGGAACTCCGTATGCAAGCATTCTGAACGCAGCGGTTATCTTCTGCAAAGAAGATAACCCAAGAGTACCAGCACTATTTCTTCTTTGCACAAAATACTCGTCATGCTCTTCTACTGCATGCAAGATGCGAAGAAATAGAGGACGATGCATTCTAAACCTGTGTTGGTAAGAACAATTATGGGTGCATAGAGGAGTAACACGACATTACGTAATACAGAAGGTGATTACAAGGCAAACCTGCGGCGGAAGAATCTTGGGCCATACGTTGGCGCATCTGAGAAGTAGTCGTTGTAAAGTCTTGAATGACCTGCCAATCTGTTGCGCTGAACAACTTGATGGCCAATCACAGAGCCACCACGACTTCGAACTTGTGAACGCGTATATTCTTCATGTGCTACTTGCAAGGTTTCGAAGAAAAGTTGGTCGTCGTCATCAGACGATGAAGAATCTAACAGATTTTCCATGAAAAAACTACGACGACTCATGGTGAAGGACGAATGGGTAGACTGCGGAAATGGCTGTGCTGCTGGTTAGGAATGGAAGAAGAGAGCAAATGGGACTGCTGGATGGGAATGGGAGATGACCAAATGACTGCATATATATAGACAGCAAAATATAGCCGTTGAGAATATAACCGTTTGAAATAAAGCCGTTGGAGATACAGCCGTTTGAATTGTAGCCGTTGGAATTGTAGCGGTTCAAAAAACGGCCATTAGAAATAGCATCGTTCGAAAAATATCTGTTCCAAAATAATACCCTTTCGAAATAAAGCTGTTGGAAATATAGCCGTTCGAATTGTTGCCGTTGAAAATACGACCGTTGGAAACAGCGTCGTTAGAAAAATATCCGTTGCAAAAGAATAACCGTTGAGAATAAGGTGGTAGTTATAGGAAATCAATAAAAAATGGGATGATTGGATATATGGAATGAGATTTAGGGAAGCTGTTGGAGTAAAAAGAGATATAGGGAAGGAATCTTTTGAGGAAGCTCCCCATATGGAGATATAGGAAATGAAATATGAGGAAGCTGTTGGAGTTGCTCTAAGCTCCAAAGCTGTAACAACGACTATTTGGTATATCTTGGTTCTCCAACACGCAACCTTTTCACAGTACCATTTCAGATGTACAGGTTCGTATTCCTGGGTCATATGACTCCAAATAAAAACTTGTTCTTCAGTTAATTTATGTTAAACATAAAATGTCTGAACACGCTAACCATCAAATAATATCGTTCACAAGTATCATCCAAAATGTGCGAGATGCTAACATAATTCGAAGCATAACAGGATTACACAAAATCGAGAATTGGTTCGGACAAGAACTAGCTAGGACTCCTCAATTCAATTTCGTGAGGAGAAAGTCCTACAACACAGCAATGAAACACCCCAGGCAGAGCAAGTGCTAACAAAGCTTAGTAGCTAAATCTTAGGCTAATGACATTCCTCTTTACAATGCTGTGATGCCAGAATCATATGTTTCTCTGCATACATAGCGGGGTAGCACCATTGTACAACAGTCTTCACTCCAGCCCATGAACTTTAGACCAAATATACATGCCATGAATCTCCACTATCTGGATCCAATCAGTTGGTGACAAAATGGTACCTGGAATCCACATAACTCTCGACATCCCAAAGGAAGGATCCAAAAGTTACAGCCTCCAAGATCAGCCTTCTCAACCCTGCGAAGCTTATCCTGACTTGCTCATCCTTGGAAGAATCAACCGTGCCCTCAGGTGTTATCACAATCTCCGGTTTCCCAAATAGCGCCTCCGTGTGCTTCTCGATGATGCCAAAGGCCACCTTTGACCGAATTGTTGCATAACTTTGTAATGTGTCTGAATCAAATGACATGACATACGATCTAAGACGGCATGGCTTCACAGATTGGCCAGGCCCTCCTGCGCTGAGGTTAGGGGATGTCCATGACTCCATCTCTGGATGAGAATTAGAAGCCTGAGCTGAGGGTCGTGAGTCAGTCATCATAACTTGATTGAGCGCATCGTCTTCTGATCCCCAAGGGAGGCTCTTCATTGACTTCTCGAGCTGAAACCTCTGATCAACTCTCTTGAGGAAATAACCATACATCACAGATGCAGAGTAGACTTGACCAACTCGGAGCTTACTTATGGCAGCAACAGTGGCATCAGGTTGCTGCTGCCCCAATATCAGATTTAGATGGTTCCCGATCATTTCATATGCCTCATGTGAGTGCAAACGCTCAAGCTTCCCTTCCACAGGTTCTGCCCACTGATCAACTCTACCAGAAGTATCAATGGAGTGAGAGAGAGCTGGGACCAAAGAGACACCAGCTTCAACAAACTTCTGAACAACCAGCGCGTACAGTATCTCCTCCAAAGTCCTGCTCCGCTCCTTTTCTTTAACCTCAGCAATCCGCCTATAAATCCAGAAAAGAATAAATTAGCCAAGATTTCTCAAACTCACAGAGGATTTTTAGAATTAACCAAAGATCAATAAGTACAAATTGGACTTGTATTTAATCCCCAACTGAAACCATGAAAACTCTATCCTTTGTATATTAAATTATAACTCACAAAACAAATTCTAAAAATGAACTTGATTGCTCTATCACAATCAAATAGGCTAGAAAAATTCACTTTGTTTTTCTTCCCTGTAGGAAACAGAATGACACATCCAATGTTAAACACTTCATAACATCTATATATGTTATGTAAACTTCTGTAATGTTTAACCATCTTGGTAAGTATCCATAAAAAAAAGAGATTTATCTGTGCTCCGAGGGAGCATGCCACTATGCCAGCTGGTCTTGATAGCTCGAAGATGGTTCCAAAATTGCTATGCCCTCTTAGTATGCACGGGATAGCTCGGAATAAACATATATTTACCAAAATCCTATCTTACAGCCGTATGTATCGGAAAAAACAAGAGCAACGAAGTTACCATTCCAAACATCATTTACCTGTACAGCACGATGTCGCCACCTGACGGTGGTGCCGGCGTGTCGCCTCGGCCGCTCTCCTTCTCGGCAGCATCGTGGTCGGTCTGGAGCTGCTCGAGCTGCTGCTCGGCGGCAGCGGGCAGCAGGTGCGGGTGCGTGACAAGAATCTGCGAGAGGAACTGCCCCACCGGCGACTCCATTTGCAGCGGCGCGATTGACGAAGACGGTGGCAACGACTCAGAGGGAGACCCAGAAGCCCTGACCACACTGCTTCGTCTTCTAGAAGTGAGCTGCTGCCGCCCGAGACCCTGAGGATAGCATCCAGCACAAGGAACCGCATCAGCCATCAAGAGACAAATCCAATGAATCCATTTCTATGCGCAAACTACTTGAAACAATCAAACAAGAGGGCATTTGATGCATCAAAATTGCAGAATAATCAAACCAAGAATCAAGTAACTAAACAAGGTCAAAAATACAGTATAGCAGGGCTCTAACCAAGAAATGGGTAAGAACACTAGAAAAAGGATAAGATCCAAAAAGCTGCACTGCAACCATCACATGCCACCACGGAGCACCAAACAACCCGTAATTACCGGAAGCTCCTGCCTTACCTTGATGGAGCCGAAGGCGAAAGTGCGCCTCCGTTCGAAGGGGAGCGAGCTCGCGCCGGCGCCGGCGCCCGCGCCGCGGAGGGCCGCGACCCGCCGCGAGGGCGCGGCCGCGGCGGTGGGTGACCTGAGCGCCGCGGCTGCTGCCTCCATCGCTCAACAAGCACGGATTTTTGCTGGGGTTCGAGGGTTTGGGTTGGGAGGGCGGAATTGGGGATCTGTTCTGCGGTGGTTGGAAGGGAGATGGTTTGAGGCGAGGATGAGAGGTTGTGCGAGCTGGGAGTCCATATATATATACGCAGGGAGGGGAGCAGGCTTGGGGTCAGAGCACGCGGACGGAACGGAACGGAACGGAACAGCAGTCGCCACCGTGTTCTTCTCTGTCGTGTTAGAACAGAATGCACATTTTTTAATTTTTCTTCCTTCTCTTTTTTTTTCCTGCCATGTATTATACTCTTTCTCGCGTTTTTTGTCGTGTGAGGCATCTATTTTTTCTAGAGGAAAAAAAATGGAGCGTGAACGGTACGTAACAGGAGGATGGAAAGTTACGGGGTGCGGACCTTGTAGCACGGTACCGGTTTTGCAAGGTAAGCTGGGTTCATTTTTGTTTTCTGGAGTTGATAAGTTGACTGGAAGTAACATGATGTTTGTTAGTTGCTCTCATTAGAAAACATTATATTAGAAGTTGCTCTCATTAGAAAACATTATATTAGACCTACCGTATGCTGGTTAACGCACATGGACACCATTTTTTAGTAGAGATGATTATTACAAGTAACATATTGTAATTGTTAGTTGCTGCTCTATATGTTATTATTAATTGAAGAAATTTATGGCACCGTGGCACTGCTTCTCCCTCTCAGGTGTGTCGGCTCTGCTTTCCCCTCCTGCCCTACTCCTCTCCCGTGACCTGTAAAACAGTAAAAGCCTATCCATGGGACAATAATCTCTCCACTCGAATAATTCCATTCTTAAGATACACTCAACACCAAAAAGGCAAAAGAATATAAAGAGATGTACCAAACAAAGTTCTCAGAAAATTCCTACCATGGAAGCTCTGTCCGGTAGTAGCAGTCCCATGCTTTTCACATACTATAAAATCATCCATTCAACGAACTGAACTCCCAAAAGAATCATATTATTTGACAATATTAAACTAACCTGTAAAACAAGGAAGCACTGCACTCATTCTCCCACATAGAAATCTACACAAGTCTAAATCCAAGAAAGAAAACCATGAGAAACGATGCCTCCACGTCGCATCCAGAGGGGTCTCCATGGGCAAGGACGCCTTCTCCAAGACTTGCAGCTCCACAGCCCCAACACGCCCTTTCCCCTGAACTCGCCACGGACGCACGTTTCTCCCTGTGGCGCAGGCGAAGAGTTCTCTGCAAAACTCTCTACGTTTCAGCGTCAGAAACTGACAAGATCACCAACGAAAAAATATCTCTGTTTCTGCAATGCCCGTGCCTCATATTTAAGATCACCAACAAAAAGGATCTCTGTTTCTGCTATGCCTGTGCCACATGTTCTCAGGACTTGAAACTCTGGAGCAGGTGAGGGAGACGTGAACTTGTTTGGATATTCTTGATAGCAAGTTCGAGAACCAGTTGCCGGTGTGAAGAACAGTTCGAGAGGCAGACATCTAGACACGCACACGAGAAAAGAGAGACCAAGAGCCTTTACAGTTTCTCTGGATGTCATGTACTCATGCACCTGTAAAAAAAGCGTGTTTCCGCCTCTAATAATCCAGTCATTCCAAAATCAGAATTTTATCCGTGCTCCTTATTAGGCTGATCTGGACGAAGAGTAGGAGCGCTTAAATCTATTGAAGAACAAGATTGTATGGGTCTCCTTGGTTTCGAAATAACACATCGATACTAATTAAGTTCCTAAGTGCTACCATTAGCTGTCCAAGTAAAAATGATGAGATCATGAGATAAGAGCAATGAAGTCTGTTATTTGGCAAAAATACATAAATTCTGTAATGATTTTAGGAGGACAGTTGAATCAACCGGCTACAAAGTTCATTCGATACAAAGGAACTCCCTGATAGTCCTCAAACCGCACAAGGATTGAGGATTATAAGATCTGCATATAGTGGTGCAAGAATGGAAATTTAAGATAAAGGTACTAACAGAGCCCAATTTTATGCCTGACAGAAAATGTAGCGTCCCCTGCAAATGTAAACAATAAAGAATGTTCAACCGGTTCTCTTGTCGAAATCCCGCAGCTCCGGTGGCGCGCTTCCAACGTGAATTATGGAGAATCAAGCAACAGCGGGCATGTCCTTGAGCCACGCATCAAGTGGCTTGCCAATGGAGTAGACGATGAAGCCAATCTCCCTTAGCTTCTCAGCATCGACGACATTGCGCCCGTCGAAGACAAAGGCTGGTTTCTGCATGTTGTCGAAGATCTTTTGGTAGTCCAATGTCTTGAACTCATCCCACTCGGTGAGGATGCAGACACCATGGGCTCCCTTGGTGGCCTCGTATGCATCCCAGACCACGCTCACCTGCTTCACAGCCGTGGGGCTTGTTGGCTGCAGGTGCATCGGGTGGTCCCAGTCAAACTTGTTCATAGCGAGGTCCCGCTGGATCTGGTCCTCGGTAACCTGGGGATCAAATATGCTGATCTGAGCCTTGTCACCCAACAGGCCCTTGCACACATCGATCGCTGGGGTCTCCCTGGTGTCGCCGGTGTCCTTCTTGAAGGCGAAACCGAGAACGGCAATCTTCTTGCCGGAGACAGTGTTGAACATGGAGGACACAACACGGTTGACAAACCGGCTCTTCTGGTAGTCATTGATCTTGATGACCTGCTTCCAGTAGTTGGCCACCTCAGGAAGGCCGTTGCACTCGCAGATGTACACCAGGTTCAAGATATCCTTCTGGAAGCAGGAGCCGCCAAACCCAACACTGGCGTTCAGGAACTTGGGGCCAATCCTGGAATCCTTCCCCACAGCATAAGATACCTCAGACACGTTGGCACCAGTGGCCTCGCAGAGCGCGGACATGGCATTCACAGATGAGATCCTCTGTGCTAAGAATGCATTGGCGGCCAGCTTGGATAGCTCAGCAGACCACAGGTTGGTGGTGATGATCCTGTCCTCAGGAACCCAGTGGGCGTACACCTCCTTGAGAGCCTGAACAGCCTTCCTGCCCTCAGGGGTCTCCCGGCCACCAATAAGCACTCTGTCAGGCTTGAACAGGTCCTCAATAGCTGTGCCCTCCGCAAGAAACTCCGGGTTTGAGAGGATCTGGTAGTTGATGCCCTTGCTGTTGTGGGTCAAGATCTTCTCAATAGCCTCTGCAGTCTTGACAGGGACAGTAGACTTCTCAACAACGATCTTGTCAGACTTGGAGACATCAGCAATCATCCGAGCAGCACTTTCCCAGTAGGTGAGGTCAGCAGCCTTGCCTGCTCCAAGGCCACGGGTCTTGGTGGGGGTGTTCACCGAGACAAAGATGATGTCAGCCTCAGCGACATGCTTCTCGACATCAGTGCTGAAGAAGAGGTTCCTGCCCCTGCACTCCTTCACGACCTCATCGAGACCAGGCTCGTAGATCGGGAGCTGGTCGCTGTTCCAAGCATCAATGCGAGGCTTGGAAATGTCAACAACCACAACCTCAATTGCTGGGCACTTGACAGCAATGACAGCCATCGTTGGGCCACCGACGTAGCCAGCTCCAATGCAGCAGATCTTCACCATCTTGTCTGCTTACAGAATAACCTGTGATCACAGAGTGGTTTTTAGGGAATCGTAGAATACGATAGTGATAACTATTGCTTGGATCAGACATAGTTAAGCCCATTTCTAAGTCAATGGAAGTAATCAAGATTCAGATCTTGAAAAGACAATATGTGACAAAATGCAGGGTTGAAACAACAGAGACATACAGAGCCAGGTACAAAGAAAGCTACCCAAATTAATTTGGTAAACAAGCATGACCAGTTCTGAATAATCAGATATTGGCAACTTCACAGCATCAGCTAACTTGAAGTGAAAAAAATGTGCCTTCTATTGCAGACTACAGGTAAGGTGACAAACTACATGTAAGGAGAATGGCAAACAGAGAAAATGAAAACAATAATCTAATTCGCCGGCCGTAACAGCAAGCAGTAAAAAAGAAGGAAAGAGAAACTCGAATCCAAAGGGGGGAAGTAAACTAAATTCATGGCATTAACGAATACTGGCCAAGTTACTAAATCAAACTAGGGACCATATCAGATGAAGAGGATGAATCTCAAGTGAACTCTCAGATCTAAGACAGTAAGTATCTTCAGAGAGCTTGAGAAAGAACAGCTACGAGATGAAACCACACTGCTTGCATGATCAGATACCAAACTACAAATTAAATCAGAAGTGATGCATGGGATCAGAGAGGTCCTCACCAGATCTCAAGAACTTGAGGCAGATCTTGAGAAGGACGCTGCAAATGGAGGCGACCTCTTGTATGCAGAGAGAAGCTGCCTGCCTATAAGTTGTCTGCCGAGAGAAGGCTGCAACTCCTTATATACCCCTCTGCACAATACCCACCAAGTTAGATCTACCCCTCCACACTCTGCCCCTTTAGAAAAATTAACCGTTTTAAGGCTGGTCAGAAATCAGAATGCATGAACAGGTGTGACTTGAGTCTTTTGTAAGGCAAAGTGCACTCATGCCATCCATGAGACCACCAAACTTCCATTAATTAATCAAAAAGGTTCCTATAGCTATGAGTCCATGACACACCACCAACCTCTCTACTTTAACCCACCAGAAAAAAGATAATACCAGACGCATAAACAAATGGTGCTACGCTGTTAATGGCATAACTTAACAGCATGTGACCAGATATGCAAGTTCCAGCACCTATTCTCTTACTATCTCCAATTCTCTACCAAATAAGGTCAGTCATGGGAGCTGAAATGGATGTGTACATGTAGTCCATGAATAAGAACATCATCAACTATCACAGCAGCCAAAATCATTGAGGTTAGGACCATACATGATTAATATAAACCCACAATGCAAAAAGTTACAGCGTTAGATTGAGATGCAAGAAATGCCAAGCTTGTATCCATCCACCGGGAGCAATATAAACTTCAAAGCCTAGACACAGTCAAAATCAAATTCAGGAACTTGACCGATGCTTGTCCCAATCAGGGGCGGCCCTTAACACCCCCACCTTGATAGTCCTATCAATGGCAACTGAGGTCGATCTTGAAGAAAAGGATCTGTTGGATTCGATTGTTCATGGCAGAAATGACAAAACGAACAACAATTCGAGGAAAGCAGGGCGTCCTTACCAGCAGACGGATTCGCGTCCGGACCATGCCAGTCCAGTAGCAGTAGATAGGATCGGGGGAGGAAGAAGATTACGAGAGAACTGAGTTCCTCCGCCTCGAGGTAGCAGGCCTGCGACCGTGGGAGGAGGAGGCGGTGGCGGAGGAGGGAAGGGGTTTCGGCGGCGGCGGAGTCCGGTAAGGGCGGCGGATCTGGGAACAGAGAGGAAGGTGCAGATTTACATCTCATTGTAACTGGATGTTTAAGATTTACTTAAAGAGGTGAATGATTTGGTTTAACGGGAAAACCCAAATACTCCCTGCAAGTCACCACATACACATTTTCCACGTTCATACAATCATACTCACATCTTATTTTGGTCTAAAGCTTCCCCATTTAAATAGTTTCTAGTTTATTTCCCCTCCACCTAATTGAACATGGCGCCCGCGTGGCGCCACCTCCACGATGATGTGGCGCACCATCTGCATGCAAAACTGATACTCCACATTATCATGAGAATTCAAAAAATAATATGCACTCCCTCTGTCCAAGAATATAAAATATATTTTAATTTATTAAGACAAGCATTTGATCAATAATTATTTTATTAATATGCAGTTTATGTGATACAAAATCATAATAATAAGGTATTTTTGAAGAGGAATCTAATGATATCAATTTTATGTCACATAAATTGCATATAAATAGAGTAATTGTTGATCAAAGTCTTGTCTTAGTCAATTGAAATACGCCTTGCATTCTTGGGCGGAGAGAGTATTTGCCAGCGCCACTACGAGTTCTTTTCAAAAATAATATTTTTATTCAAAATTATAAAATATCATCAGACTTTAAAATTTTACAAAATGATCTCAACCGCCACCTAGTATGACTATTAGCCCTTATCACCGGATACCGATGATTTTGAGAGCTATCACCACACAAAACAATGATAACTGCTAATCACCATGCAGATTGGCGACTGGCAGTAACCGCCACTTTGTGTCCTGCTAACTGAGCCTAATGGTCGGCTATGTGGCACTATCGCACGCGGTATGACGATTGCGACAACCCTACATAAAGGGTCACACACTGCCACCTATTATCGTCATCGGAGGTGACGATTTTGACTTACCGCCACTATAGATAGCGATTCCGACCAATCACAATGGCGATTGACGATTACATAATGAATCGTCGGTCCGCTAGCAATATCGGATCTAATAGCCATATCAGATGGTGATTGAACCAAATCACCATATCATTTGGCGATTGACGTTAGTTTTATAAAAAAATTTGAAGTCTCATAATATTTTTGTGATTTCTGAATAATAAATATTGTTTAAAAAAAACTCGCGCCACTACTATCATTCTTATCTTCGCTCGTGAGCCCATATACGTGCGAGCAAGAGGTGCTAAACTACTGATACACGAGCTTCAGATAATCAGCTAAGAAAAGCCTCACTTGATTCCCCTAGATCGCCGTTTTCTGGATGGCTCACGCGGCTGCTGCGTCGCATGGAGCGGCCACAGCGTCGGCGGATTTCGATGGATCCGTCGGTTTCGTCAGCGGTAACTGCTGTGGGTTCCAACGTCGATGCCGCTCGAGATTGCGGTGTGCGTGACTATGGTTGTGATTAACACCACAAGGCGGTACCACGTGAACACGACGTTTAAAAAAAAAGAAAGATACTGATCTCTGCATCAAGCTGATAACATAGATATGACGTGGAAAAAGAAAAAGAAAAACATGTTTAATTGAGTGGAGAGGGAAAGTAAATTAGAAAATTGTTTACAGGGAGCTCTTTAAACCAAAACAAGATGTGAGTGTAAAGGTGAAAAAGAGGTGAAATGTAAGGTGTTTATATAGAAATGCTTAAAAAGAGAATATAACCATATTATCAACTATCATGTAAATTTTACCTACTCGAATGCAAACTTCTCTTTAAGAGTGCTTAGACTATTTATTATATATTAATTAGTACTAATTAAATATATAAGCATCTTTTAATTATGTGTGTCTAATTAAACATTCATGTTATAAAACAAACATCAATGCTACCCTATGTGGCAAAAAAAAACTAATTTATTCTATTAAGCACTTGTATTGTACATGCTCTAAGGATGTTTCTGGATTCTCCCATTGGTTTAGTTACATAGCCTAGGTGGATTCACGTTTTACTCGTAGGTAGATACTAGCTGAATGATTTATATTTAGTTAAATGTTCGAATGATTTTTAATCTCGTAAGCCTTCCATCGATATTCAATACCTCAGAGTAGTCTTGGTCTTGGTAAAAACTTTACAATGAGCACTCCATTTAGTGTTGAGGATTTGCTTACAATATATGGTTGGGACTGCGGTATTATATTGGACTCTTTGGCTTAGACGTAATAACACTATATTTGATAATAAAAAAAAATTATCATCTCCACTGCAGGTTATCTACTCTTATACCCATTTGCTCTATACGTGGTTGGTGCTTTAACATCGAGAGGAGTGGCAAGCAGTGGTGGCAGCATGTGTGCAGTTGGAACAGGCAATCCAAGAGATTTTTATCCCACATGGGTGGCGGTCTAGTCTTCGCCTTACGTCTGCATGATTTTTTTTCTCTTTTTATTTGCGTCAAGTTGAGTTTTTATCAGTTTGTACTTTGGGGATGTGTGTATTTTGATGTAAATATCAAATGTTAATCTCATGTGATTGTATCATCTTGATATACCGTCGAGAATCAATAAAACTTCAGCTATAAAAAAAACAAATTACCACATAGTTGCTCGGAGGGAGATTTTGCCCGAATATCACTACCTGAACAGAATTGAAGGGGATATAAACACTGAGAGTTCGCTTCAGCAACTCCTTCCTAATACATATCCATACGGAAATGCATGTAGCCAGTTACATCAGCTTAATCCACAGGTACTGGAAGATTACCAATACAATCGTAAATAGCCAAAAACTAACCTCATCCTTTGCGAGTCTTATGCGAGTCTTATTACCCAGCAAGCATGTCTTCCGTCGAGTCAACGGCAGACCGCAGCACAAAAACCGTGGAAACTGTACAACAAAACTATGATTAAGATGCAGTCCACATGCTGCTCCAGCAACACCGAAGGCCATGCGATACTCACCCTCATATATGTTTCTCGTAGTTTACGCTATAACACGGTATCTCCTTTGGCTAAAATTACTTCGTTTTTCCTAAAAATAACATAGTTAAAAGATTGAAAGGAACTACTTGATGTAAAATAGGTGGGGATAACCCAAAAGAATTGACACTTCATACGTAGTAGCTCATATTAGTTCAAGATTGGTAACTTAAAAGTTAAAAAACAATAGACTAGGAACTGGACACACGTATATCTGATAACAACTTATAGTTTATCAGATAGAAAATATAAAACTAACTTGATGGCAATGTAAAATGATCAACTTGATACGGAGCCACGCACGTACCAGTAGATTAGCCGAGCCATGCACGGCAGTAGCATGGCGAGCAATCAATTGCAGGATCAATCAATCAACCTGCTTTCCATACATAACGTATACATCTCATCTCGTGTTTATTTTTCTAAACCACCCAAATCCTTAGTAAAGCTTAGACCTTAGATTAAAAATGGATCTATTAGGACTTAAGTAAACCGCTGGAGGAATCGGATTTCAAATCCGGTAGCTAGATTTCGAATATATTTGAATCTACTCAAATTTGGAGGAATTTTGACCAAATTTTGATCTAACTTTGTACTAGATGAAAAATTTGAAAGTAATTTATTTTGCATAGGACATTAGCATGTGTACAAGATACCCTAAACTGTCCCATGATTTTAGGAACTACATATGATTTTATAGTTTTTCTCTGCTTTAATTATTAATACCTTCCTATAGTCTTGTGCTTATGATTTTTCTGTAAAATTAATACCTTGTTGTAATATTGGTAGCATATAATCTAAGCACTGTTTGAGTAATATAATTAAGTTTACATCTAAATTGTGCAACTTTATGGCATAATTCGCTTAGATAGAATTAATTGCAATCACAGTATAATGTCAAAAGCTTGTGTATGTCATTAAATCTATTCATTTAGTACAATCATGACATGCTCCCATACTCAGTATCATGCCTAGGGCTTACTTTTATTTTATAGGACATTTAGCATCATTTAATTAAACGATTCTGATAAATGTTTTTCTGTTAATATAGAAAATGATAAAAATATTATTTTTCATTAATACTTAATATGACATGCTAGCTCATATTTTATTCTCGAATGATATAATATTATTTATTACTATTGTACACGGTTACGACCCCTCTTTAGGAAACTCCAAATTAAGGACATCCTAAAACCCTATTTCGATCTTCAACACATTTTGTCAGTCACCGATGTCCATCTTTCTTTTGCAATTGGATCTTATGTTGAAATGGTTATTTATTTTTGTTTCGCTTTATTTTGTGTTACGACGATCAGGGAGTGATGACACCAACACCGAACTGACTTCGAAGATCAACAGCTCGACAATGAAGGCATGTCCCCTCTTCTTTGGTCATGTTGATCCTATATATTTATAGTCATTATATTTTATTATTTATAAACATGCATGTTCTTTTATTCCCCTAGCTCGCATGTCGATTGACATATATGTACCCATTATCAGCTTGTCGTTCTTTTATTTGATACCCTGAGTAGATTATTTTAATGTTTCAGAATAGAGTAGGGATGCTGCTTAGCCATACTTAATTTCTACCTAGAATGTTTTGACTTGCCTCCTCAGAGGAACGATCCTCGGATTGATGACACTTGTTATTGAAACTATTGTTGAGCTTGCTAAGCTGGGCGAGATGCTCATTGTTTCTCTCTCCCTCTCTCTCTATTCTTCATTTTCTACTCTGGATGAAATTTACCATCTAAAAGGCGCGGGCAGCAGCTGAATTAGGACTGAAGGAGCAATTGGCCGCCCGTATCGAATAAGGTCAAATTCATGATTTTGAAAAGTGTGAAAACGGTACAAGCACATGCTATATGGTCATTGACTTGGTCAAGTAGATTAGCAAAGTCTTGGTGTCGACATCCGTACCGTGGAAGGGTGGACGTAGCTACGAGGATCTCGACACATATGAGAGGTCGGAGGGTGGAGACATACTCTAAACTTCGTGTCAGACCTGGTGGCTATGTCACATCGAGAGGAGATTAGCTAAAAGACTCGTTACGATTTTCCTGCCGGTACACCGACGGGTATGCACTACGTTGGCGACGGCTAGTAGCAACAAGACGAGATTGTGTCATGCGGGTAAAGTATACAACCTCTGTAGAGTGTAAAACTAATTGATTAGTCGTATCCACAGTCACGGATGGCTCATTTATGATGAAAATGACATGTCTTTCTCCCCCTTACTATTTCCCTCTACCCCGATTATGGAAATATGAATAGGTGGTTGGAATCTATGGTCGAGTTTAGGCTGGATGCCTTACTCGCATGTTTTAGTCGTGGACCCTTATATTTATGAGAAATACCCTTGAGATAAAAACCTGATTTTACATCAAAGCCGCCTTTGAAATTATTGTAGTATTTACAACCACAAATTGCTTTTACGCAAAACAGCCATACAGCCTTCCTACGAGGAGGCACGCTGAGTACGCGAAGTACTCATTGACATGTTTCGTTATGATGGTGGACAGATGACTATGCTATAGAAGACGTCGATGGTGACTATTACTACGATGAACCTGATGAGTGAGGTCGCGTGAACTCCATCGACTGCCTGTAGCTGAGATGGAGCCTTCCAGTATATCGCTTGTTTTTCCATTGCGTTATTATTGGTAATGGTGACGTGACCAAGTGCTCTGTTTAAAGCCGTGTGGCTTCTATCGTTAAGATTATGTCGTAATAAATTTGACAAAGTAATGTTATCATTTCGACTGTGTTCATCAGCTTGATCCTGGACTGATGGTGATACACAGAGGGGGTCTCGAAGTTAAAATCTGGACTCTCACAGAGGGCCCTACGAGCCACATGTGATGACAAAATAACCTGTTTCATGCTAGGAACAGCTACTTGCTAGAGACATGGCATGGATGGTGTTTGTCGGAGCATCGCAGCATAACCTAACTAATAAATAATTTGGTAAACTATAATAGCTACCCTAGATCGAGAAAATTTCTTTGAAACATATGAATCTATTTTTGAGGATCTAAACCCTAAAGATCTTGCCTCAATGAACGTAACGGCTGAAAGGATTATAGGTGCCGACTAGAGGGGGTGAATAGGAGGCTAACCAATTTTAAACAATTACTTCACTTTATCAAGATTAAGGCTTAATAGGCTAAAGGGTTGAGCTAGCTGTGAGACAGGTCATAATGAAACGGTGGCCCGATCTTTCGATGGGATAAAGGTAACTATCGATTTGGTGGAGTTTGACCTTGACAATCTGACTATACCGTACGCGACGATACGCCTTAGCAATCACTAAACCAACCTCCGATGATTATTGACCTTGCCGTAGGTGCGATCAACCTGAACAACGAAGTTCGAGTTCCTGCAAGCAACCGAAGAACCAGCAAGAACTAGGATTACAATCTGAAATTGTGAGTATAAAATTGGCACAAGAGATAGCAGAAAGTATATTGGGATTCCACTGGCGATCTAAACAAGGCGGTAGTCCTACACGACTTGTAGATGCGATAATGTAGCAGTAGCTAAACAACTCAATGAAACCCAAAAACTAAAGGGTGAAACCTAGGGGGTATATAAAGAGAAGATGATATCTGTTTCAGAGATAGTCTCAAATTGTTTTGGCTGTTGCAGTTGGCTCGTAAAGAATTCAGAAATGGGATTGAACAAGTTGGAAAGAGCATGAGATAAACTTTCCAAAAAGTCCAAGATCACCCAAATCGGAGTCCGTATGCTCGAGATATAGACGTTTTAAGTCAGGACTGTCTCAGCAATCTAAATCAGAGTCCAGATCTTGTGGACTCTATCTCTAGCTCTCCTTGGACCAAAGGTGACGTGGGAAGACTCCTTGTACAGCACCAATTCATGTGGGGACATCTTCATTGACACATGAACTTCATTCCTTCCTCCTCCCGAGAGCTTGAACTTGAATCCTCACTTGTTCTTCACGATCTTCACAAATCTCCTTTTGTTCGTTATAGCGGACGTAGTTGAAGTAGTGGTAGTAGAGGTGGCAACGGGTGTATCCATGGGGTCATGTCCTCATCATCCTCCCCTCCTTGAAAATAAAGCCGTCCTCGTCTTTGCATAACCTGAAAACCATCATAGAGCAAAGAAAGTGTGTATGCAGCATATATGTATCTATCAATCATGGTTAGCTCTTCAAGGTTAGCAATTATATGAAAACCATAATTAAAACTATGATACACCTGGGTAGATTTCGGAAACATGTAGAGTGGCATAACATTCTTATAAATTGAATCATTTGTGCAACTAAATTTGTAAATATAAGTGAAGAACTTGTCTTTATGATGAGTGGTAGCAAATGGAATCATGAACTTATTCATACTATCTTGACAATAAGTATTGTAACTAGCTTTGTAAGTATAAGGGAAGCATTCATTATAATATTGTTCAAACATGTGCCAACGACAATGATGCGAATGCACATTCAAAGAAATGAAAAGATTATCACTATGCTGAATTTTTGAATGTGGAGGGACACAAAAATGTGTAACAGCATGTAACATAAGTCTTTGAATGAAATTCTCGCATTGCAAAGTTGACGAGATAAACAATTGCAAATGACCATCGTTAGAACGAGTAAGTTTATCAATAATTTCAGCACGGGTGACACAAAAGCTATGCACTAAAATTCCACAATCTACACTGTATTCTCCAATCACATTAATTTCATAGCATGGAGTATAGATGGAATTCCACAAAGGTAAACTTACAAGTTTAGAAACTTTCATTAGAGCGTGTGACAATTGCATAGGCATGTCAAGATTAACATAGCACAATAAATTAGACAATATGGTATCAAGTTCCTTTTCAGGTGCTACTAACTTATCACAACCTATCTCAGAATCATTCAACTCACAAGGCTCAACTTTTGTGGCTGCTAGACTCTCATAGTAACCATTCTCAACATGTGAAGCAATCAAAGCAATAGAGTTAATATCAATATTTGGGAGGTCTAAAATAGTATTGCCATCGTCTAGAGGAACATTAAGCACACTCAGATCTGAAATTTCAGAATTCATATTATCGATATCCATGTTTGGTGCAACCAAATCAGTACATAAAACATAAGTTCCACATGGTGCACATATATCAGCAGGTAATTCAATGATTTGATCAAATGGCAAGCTCAAATCAGCAAGTAATGCATTGGTTCCAGAAAAAGTATCATGTGATTCTTGGGAAACAATTTCAGCACGTTTAATCAATTTCTCATGAGAGCTAATAATAATTTCAGCACATGGAACACTAATTTGAGCTCTAACATGTGATTCTAAAACACAAGTAGCATGTTCATCATCTAGTTGTGGCATGGATATAAGTGAAGTATTATCACACAACTCTTTCTTATCACAAGGAGCATTACGTAATTCTTTGCAAACAGCATTCTCAACTTGTGGTAAAGGCAAAGTAATAAGTGGTTCCACTCTAGGTTGCTCTAAAATAGCATGTTTAGTGGACAAGGGTAGTTCATTCAACTCAACACAAGATGCATCTAACTCATTAGGAAAATTATCAATAGCATGTGAAATCTGGAGATGGATACCTTCATTATTACCATGGAGGTTTGTTTCACGTGTAGTAGGGACCGTAGTGCGTTCAGCAGTAGAAGATGCATCCGATGATGAACAAGACATGGGATCTTGTATTGAGGTTGGATTCTGTGCTTTGTCCTGTATTTCTCTCTCAAAAACGCAAGCACGACAAAGCAGATCAACAAGGCTACATGGTATATATTGAAATCTATCTCGGATGTCTTGGTTCAAACCTTTCATAAATTTTTCCCCAGCAAAGTCATCATCTTCTGGTAGATCACAACGTTGCAAACAAGTTTTAAATTTATTATAATAAATGTGCATGGTGTCGCTACCTTGTTCTAAATGTTGAAATTCTTTACGCAAAGCACGGGCATAGTATGAGGGAACAAAACTAGCTCTCATAATTTTCTTTAATTTAATCCATGTGCTAGGTAGGTCCTGATTTTTAGAAACATAGTCATTCCACCAAAGAACAGCAAAGTCAGTAAATCTACTAGTAACAGCCCTCACTTTCTTATGCTCAGGAAAATCATGATCATTAAATAATTTCAGTATGGATAATTCCCACTTGAGGTAACCAGCAGGGTCATAACTGCCATCAAAGAAAGGTAGAGTATTTCTAAATCCAACATAAGCATCAAAACTCTCCTTAGACTTACCGAAGTCTGGCGTGGGCAGTGGGCATGGACGTGGTACAGGAGATGGACGTGGCCGTGGTGCTCGAGGTATAGCATCTCGCTGTTTCCTAAGCGGCGTAGTAGTACCCGTCGAAGTGTAGGTGTAGTCATGGATGGGTGCGCCTCTTTCTTCATCGTCGAGGGCTATGGAAGAAGCCCATGATGATCTCGTCATCATTTTCCACGTTGTACCTGTCATGGTTAGTAGCGAACAAGAAAAATACACATGTGTATTGTCGGCGTAGAGACGCCTCTAGCGGTGGTCCGGTTGGACCCCCTTTGGGATTCGGCCGGGGGCCCAGTAGAGCTTCTCTTGTGACCCGGTGATGATTTTTTGGAGAGGTGGATCTGATGCAGGAGATGCAAAGGATTTACCTAAGTTCAGGCCACCCGGAGGTGTAAATCCCTATGTCCTGCTTTTTTGGTGTGTATTGATCTTCAGGAGATTATAAAGGGACTTCTTCTCTAAGGGAGCTAACCCTAGAAAGATTGCCGGTCAAGCGTAACCTAAAAAGAATCGAACCAACCCTTTGCATGGCCTCGGTTCTCCCCTTATATACCCGGGGGTTTACCACAGCGGCCAGAGGGTACTGCTGGCGACGTGGGCGCTACAGGGCTGCCCACGCCTTACATTTAATGCGCGGCGCGGACTTCCGCGCCGGACGTCCCCTCGCCGCGTCTTTGGACAGGGATTCTGACATCTTTATGCTCGACGGGTCCCGCGAACGAAGACTTACCGGGCTTTTTCTTCGCGAAGGAGAAGTTGAGACGAAGGCGCAGGAACTCAGCCAACGCGAGAAGGCCCTCGAAGAGGAGTCGAACTCGCTGGAAGCTGAAGTCCAGGCGCGCGTCAAAGCTGCTTGCGAGGAGTTCGCCAAGGAGATGGAGGGGCTCCGCGCGGAAGTTCAGCGCCTCGGGGAGTGGCTCGAGGACTCGCGCGTGTCCAAGCGCAACGTCCAAGCCAAACTCCAAGAAGTGGAGGAGGCGAGGCAGCGCGAGTCTTCAGAAGCAGCCGTGGCACTGAAGGAGGCGGAGAAGGAGAAGCTCGGGCTCCTCCACGAGCGGCGCGAGATGACGAAGATGATGAGGGACATCTTCACCCGTGCAAAAAAACGCCGTTCGGGATGCTGGACTGGGGCTAGCTTCCTTGCCGGGGTTTGACGAGACCCTCGGGAACGTTGCGCTGGGCTTCGAGGACATCACCGAGCGCCTCGTCGGACTTGGCGAAGCCGTGAACCGCCGGCTCGAGGAAGAAGGCCGGGAGCTGGCGGCTGCGGTGGTGGAGCACACTTTGACGTGCTACCGCAGCCGCGACCCGGACTTCTCCCTGGAACCAGCTGCGCAGGGGATCGACGAGGCCGGCGAGGAGGAAGCTCGGAGGGCGGTCCGCGGGGTGGCCGAAGAGATCGCCCAGCGCTTTGCTCGCGAGGAAGACGCCGGCAATGGCGACGGCGATGGCGAGGAGTAGCTCCCCCTTTATCTTCTTTTTTATTGTTCTTAGTCCAGGGCTTAGCCCCTTTGTAAGAACTTTTGCTTGAAATTTTTGCTATGCAAAGAACTTTGGCCCGAGGGCCCTTTGTCCCTTGCTTTCTTCTTATTGTTGTACTTGTGCTAGAATTGGCTTTATTTTCTTGTTGCTTCGGGCAAAGCGTCTGGCTCTTGCTCGGAGAAGGACAGAGACTGGTCCTCGGGTCTGGCTTTATTTCCTTGTTGCTTCGGACGAAGCGTCTGGCTCTTGCTCGGAGAAGGACGGAGACCGGTCCCCGGGTCGCCCCGAAGGCCCCAGCCCCCGAGAGCTGGACGGGCCGCGGCTGAAGCTAGGGAAGCCCCGCCCTCGGGACACAGGGTGTCCCCGAGCCAAGCTTCTCCTAACTCCTTGTTTTCCTGCAAAAATGTCCAAGTCTTTGCGAGGACGATCGTTGGAACAAGTAGTTGTTAATGCATGTCGTATTAAACATTGTACTTATGTAATGTTTCTAATTCTTGACAGCTTTCATTTTTACGCGGCAATGTTTCCTTATGTCCCTGGAACGCTACTGGGAAAACCGCCGGGCGCGTGCGAAAGTGCGTAGGGTACTTGGGCGGCTTATTTGCCAGACTGGTGTCCAGGGTTAAGAAACCAGGCAGGACACCAGGGCTTTGAGCGGACAACCCGAAGCACTCCCCGTGACTCTCGTCGCTACCTTTAGGCAAACCCGCCGCGAACACAGAAGATACTTGGAAAAATTGGCGAGTAAAAACTATTCGCTGGTATAATGCTTGGGGACTTTAAAAACGCAGAGGCATGATTAGAAACTTAGCTCGGAAATCAGGCCTGACGGTATATTGGCGTCCTGAGACTTAGCGTTGATCCAGCGGGCGGTACCCGGGGACTTCGTCATGGTGCACCTGTTCACTTCATGAGCAATTATACAGCTTACTTGGCAAAAGGGACGTTTTCCGCAGGTCTTCCAGGGCTTGCCCGTTGTCACGGCCCACGGGTTTTCGGATCTGCCGACCTATTCCGAGCACGAGGAGTGAGGCTACCCGAATGACATGAAGCTGGGTAGCGCTCGGGGTTGCTAACCATCGGAGCACGAGTGGTCAGGGGCTTATTGGCCCTGACTCGGATGTGCTCGGGGTACAGCTAACCACCCGAGCGTCTTACGGCCCGCGAACAAGCATTAGATTAGCTTGACTGCTCATATCCGGACAGGTGGGACCTACTTGCACCGCGGGGGACTTGGGATTCCGGAACCCGCGCGGAAAATGACTCATTTGCTAGCTAGCGAGGGGATATCGATATTGAATTGAATAGACATTGCACAGGGGGATTCTTAAAAGGGAAAATGCATCTTTATATTGATAATAATGCTATTTGAATAGCTTGGGGTACAAGGGAGCCCCCGAGCGCTGGCGTGAGCGCGTAGGATACTCGGGCGACCTTTGGCCGGAACGGTGCTCGGGGTTAAGGAACCAGGCCGAGCAGCCGGGGCTTTAGGTGACAGACCCGGAACTTCCCGTGACCCACTTTTGGCACTCGGGGAGCCGACCCTAAAAAGCAAAAACTTACCCGGGCCATTCACGGGAAAAACTTGCGCAGGAGCTCGATGTTCCAGGCGTTGGATAGCGGCATCCCGTCCTCGGCAGCCAGCCTCACCGAGCCTGGTCGGGTAACTCTGGTTACTCGGTATGGGCCCTCCCACACGGGGGAGAGCTTGTTCTTCCCTTCCCGCGTCTGGACGCGGCGAAGCACCAAGTCCCCGACTTCGAGTGACCATGGCTTGACACGGCGCTGATGATAACGCCGGAGGCTTTGCTGGTATCTGGCGGCGCGGAGGGTGGTTCGGCACCTATGCTCTTCAAGGAAGTTGACGTCTTCGAGCCTGCGTTGATCTTGATCTTCCTCCGAGTACGCCGCGACCCGAGGGGATCGGAAAGCGAGCTCGGAAGGAAGGACTGCCTCTGCCCCATAAACGAGGAAGAACGGGCTTTCACCGGTCGCCCGACTGGGGGACATCCGGATTGACCAAAGGACGGCGAGGAGCTCTTCTATCCAGCCAGCGCTGCACTTCTTGAGCCTGTCGAAGGATCTTGTCTTGAGCCCTCGGAGGACCTGAGCGTTAGCACGCTCGACCTGTCCATTGGCTCGGGGGTGGGCGACAGAGGCGAAGCAGATTTCCGTCCCGAGGGCTTGGCAGTACTCGAGGAAAGCATCGCTCGTGAACTGCGTGCCGTTGTCGGTGATGATGCGGTTGGGCACCCCGAACCGGCTCATGATGCCTCGGATGAACTTGATCGCTGACTGCTTATTGATCTTGACGACTGGCTCAGCTTCTGTCCACTTGGTGAACTTGTCGATGGCGACATAGAGGTACTCGTAGCCCCCGATTGCTCGGGGGAACGGGCCCAAGATATCCAGCCCCCAGACCGCGAAAGGCCACGAGAGGGGGATGGTGTGGAGTGCCTGAGCGGGCTGGTGTATCTGCTTGGCGTGGAATTGACAAGCCTCGCAGCGTCGAACCAGCTCAAAGGCGTCCTCGAGGGCTGTCGGCCAGTAAAATCCTTGCCGAAAGGCTTTACCGACCAGCATGCGAGACGATGCATGGCTACCGCACTCGCCCTCGTGGATGTCCGCGAGCACGTCGCGGCCTTCTTCCCGGGAGATGCATTTCATGAGAATGCCGTTGGTACCACGCCGGTAAAGGTCCCCATCTACGAGCGCGTACCTTTTTGCTTGCCGCGCAATTCTTTCCGCAACGGTTTCGTCTTCGGGAAGGATGTTTTCTTTCAGGTATCCTCGGATCTCGGAGATCCAGGAGGTGTCCTGAGAACAGGTGGCAAGCACGAGGTGCTCACCCGGTAGCGGCCTGACGGGAGGATCTCCCACTGAAGGCGCCGCCTGGGTAGACTCGCCTTGGCGCGAGGTTCCCTCTTCGTCTTGGTCGGCGGCCTCGACGGACGGCCGAGAGAGCCTTTCTTCAAAGGTCCCAGCCGGGACCGGCTCCCAAGAGGAGGCCAGTCGTGATAGAGTGTCGGCGGTGTCGTTGTAGCGGTGAGGGATGTGCTGGAGCTCCAGCCCATCGAAGCGCCGTTCCAACCTCCTGACTTCGCTCAGGTACGCCGACATTTGAGGGTCCGAGCATTGGTACTCCTTCGACACCTGATTGACGACTAACTGGGAGTCGCCTTTGACGAGTAGACGGCGGATCCCGAGGGATGCGGCTGCGCGCAACCCTGCAAGGAGGCCTTCGTACTCTGCCATGTTGTTGGTGGCGCGGAAGAGCAACTGCACGACGTACTGGAGTGTCTCGCCTGTCGGGGAGGTGAGAACCACTCCAGCCCCCGCGCCCTTGAGCGTGAGGGAACCGTCGAAGTGCAGAGTCCAGTGCTCGGTTCCTCCTGGTCCCGGGTTGGCGGCGAGCTGCTCGCTTTCGCCTTCGGGCACCGGCGTCCACTCGGCGACAAAGTCAGCCAGAGCTCTACTTTTGACCACATGGTTGCTGACGAAGCGCAGGTTGAACTCCCCGAGCTCAATGGCCCACTCGACAACTCGTCCAGTGGCCTCCCGGTTACGGAGGATGCGCTCGAGGGGGTAGGCCATAACCACCCGAACCTCGTGCGCTTGGAAATAGTGCCGAAGCTTTCTCGATGCGACGAGCACCGCGTAGAGTAGCTTCTGAACTTGAGGGTAACTTGTCTTGGCGTCGCACAATACTTCACTGACGAAGTACACGGGATGCTGCTGGACGCGCACCCGGGTAGAAGGCTCCTCGGGCCTAGCCCCCGAGCGATTGACTTCGTCCCCGAGCAAGGTGGTTTGCCTGGGTTCGCTCGGAGGGCGGGGCTCAAGGTCTTTTTCGGGAATGTTGCCGCTCGGGGACTCGGACCCGAGGGCTCTGCCCGCTTCCCCGAGAACTTCGCTCGGGAGCTCGTTCTCGGGGGCTCCTGCTGGCTGCTCGGGATCGCCACTCGAAAGCAGGGGCCCGAGAGCCTTCGCCCGATCGACGGATGCCGGGAGCTCGGACCCGACTTCCCGCTCGATGACAAGGACGGCACTCACCACCCGGGGTGTCACCGAGAGGTAGAGGAGCAAGGGCTCCTCGGGTCTAGGTGCCACCAAGACCGGGGGCGAGGTGAGGTACTTCTTAAGGCCCTCGAGGGCCTGCTCGGCTTCTGGGGTCCACTCGAAGTGGCCCAACTTCTTGAGAAGCTTGAACAAGGGGAGACCCCGCTCCCCGAGCTTGGAGATGAACCGCCCCAAGGCGGCCATGCAACCCGTTAGGCGCTGCACATCCTTGAGACGAGCCGGCGGGCGCATCTGGTCAATGGCCTGGATCTTCTCGGGGTTGGCTTCTATGCCTCGGCTTGAGACCAAGAAACCGAGAAGCTTGCCGGATGGAACCCCGAAGATGCACTTCTCGGGGTTCAGCTTCATGCGAGTACCGCGGAGACTGTTGAAGGTCTCTGCGAGGTCCTCGACGAGCGTCTCCTCGCGCCTTGATTTGACGACGAGGTCGTCGATGTAGGCCTCGACGTTGCGACCTAGCTGCGACTGCAGAGTAATACGCATGGCTCGCTGATAGGTCGGGCCAGCGTTTTTCAATCCAAAAGGCATGCGGACATAACAAAACGTCCCCGCAGGTGTTGTAAATGAAGTTTTTTCCTCATCCTTTACAGCCATACTAATCTGATGATAACCAGAGTAGGCATCTAAAAAACAGAGAAGATCACACCCTGCGGTGGAATCTACTATCTGATCGATGCGAGGTAAAGGAAAAGGGTCTTTCGGACAAAGCTTGTTGAGGTCCGTGTAGTCCACGCACATCCTCAGCTTGCCGTTGGCCTTGGGCACGACCATGGGGTTGGCGAGCCACTCGGGGTGGAGGACCTCCCGGATGAAGCCGGCTGTGAGGAGCCTGCCGACTTCCTCCCAGACAAACTCCTGTCGTTCTGGCGCTTGACGGCGCACCTTCTGCCGGATCGGCCGAGCGTCGGGACGCACGGCGAGGCGATGCTTAGTCACTTCTCTAGGGACCCCAGGCATGTCGGACGGTTGCCATGCAAACACATCAGCGTTTGCCTGGAGGAAAGTGATGAGCGCGCCTTCCTATTTGGCAGCCAAGCGGCCGCCGATCTTGACGGTCTTGGACGCGTCTTCTCCAAGGACCACCTCCTTCACAGGGACAGAGTCATCGGCAACGACACGGGCCTTGGTCCGGGGCGGACCCAAGGACTCGGGGAGCTTGAGGACATCGTCGATGGCAGCGGCAACCTTGGAGAAGAGCTACTCGGCGCAGGCGACGGAGCCCTGGATGTCGGCCGGCACGGTGATGGTGCCGTTGGGGCCCGGCATCTTGATCGCCAAGTAAGCATAATGGCAGGCCATCATGAACTTGGCGAGCGCCGGACGCCCCAGAATGCCGTTGTAGGGGAGCTCGAACTCGAAAACATCGAAGATGATGTTTTCGGTCCGGTGGTTGCCCTTGGTACCGAAGGTGACCATCAAGGACACCTGGCCCAAAGGCAGAGTGAGGCCGAGGGAGACGCCGTAAAACGGCAGCGTCGGCTTCAGATCCCCCCGGGGTACCTGCATCTTGCCAAACACCTCGGGGGACAGGAGGTTAAGCCCTGCGGTCGATCAGCATGCGGGTTACCTTTATGTTGCAGATGGTGGGGGAGACCACGAGCGGGAAGCGACCCACGCCCGAGATGTTCTCGGGGTGGTCCGAGCGGTCGAAAGTGATCGGGGACCCCGACCACTTGAGCGCTCGGGATGCGTCAGCGCTCGGGGTTGCCGAGCACACTTCACGCGCCAAGAGCTTGAACTGACGGTGTGAGGTGGGCGCGAAGGCGCCCCCGCTGATGCATGCCACCGCCTGTGGCTCCTGGAAGCCGAGGTCTTCCTCTTGTCCGCCGGAGTTGTCGCCGCCATCGGCGCGGCGCTCCTCCCGCTGCTTCTTGTTCCTCTCAGCGAGGAACTTGACCGTCCGGCACTCGGAGAGGTCGTGCCGGTCGGTCTCATGGATCGGGCACCACAGGCCCGAGCTCTGCTGGGGAGCTCGGGGTGGCTTCTTGCCGCCGTTTGCCCCGCCGCGCGGGGGCTTACGAGGCTTGGTCTCCGCCGCCGCGACGGGCTCGGACTTACGCTTTTTGCCCTTTTTGTCCCGGCTCCCAGTAGGGCGAGAAGGGCCGGCGCCGTCGACCGCTGATTGGTCGGGGCGCGGGTCGTGCCAGGCACGGGCTTCCGCCACCTTGGCGCACTTGTCCGCGATAGCGAACAAGTCCGCGGTGGACTGAATGTCCCGAGTGCCCAGCTTCTCAAGCATCTTCTCATCGCGGACTCCCTGCCGGAAGGCGACGATGACGGCCTGAGGAGATATCTTGGGGATGGTGTTGCGCACCTGGCTGAAACGCTGGATAAAGTGCCGCAACGTCTCCCCTTTTCGCTGCCGGAGAGCGTGAAGATCGCTCTCCGTGCCAGGGCGCTCGAAGGTGCCCTGGAAGTTCGCCACGAACTGGTGGCAGAGGTCCCCCCAGGACGCGACAGAACCTGGGGGAAGGTTCATGAGCCAAGACCGGGCCGAACCCTTCAGGGCCATCGGGAACCAGTTGGCCATGACCTTCTCGTCGCCTCCAGCAGCCTCCACCGCGGTGGGGTAGATCTGGAGGAACTCTTCGGGATGGAAAGATCCATCGTACTTCTGCGGCAGCTCCGGCCGGAACTTGCCCGGCCAGGTGACGCGATGAAGTTCGGCGGTGAAGGCCTGGCAACCCGTCCCATAAAGGGGGTACCGGTCTCCCCACCTTGCTGGACGCGGTGGTGCGCCCGGAAGCACACGCGACCGGCGATAGGGCCGGAGGAGGATTGACCCTCGTCCACCCTATCGTACTCGCGCTGACGCTCGATGATGGTGCGCGCGTCCTCATCTTCCCTTCGCCTGCCGAGGCGTTGGCAAGATCCTGGGCGTTCCCCCGGGCGGGAGAAGCAACCAAGGGGGAGACCCACCGCGCCGGCCGCCAGCTGATCCGCGCTGTGGACGCGGTGGCACCGGCGGCGAAGCCGCGGAAGGGCCGGCGCGGGCACCCCCACGTCCCGATGAGGTGTGGGAGCTCCTGGCCGCCGCTTGACGGTGGGCAGTGTCGACCAGGTTGGCGAGGTCCTGGAGCCATGGGCCCACGGGGGACGCAGCTTCCACTGGGACGGGAGGATGCCGGAGGAGGAGCTGCGCCGCCTGTAGCGCGCTCACTTCCCCGGGATCGGTGAAGTCTAGCCGGCGACGAGGCGGCGGCAACGGAGAAGACTCGGCAGCGGGCCCAGAGGACCGCTGCTGTGGCTGCGGCGGAGCGGCAGCGGCCGCCGATGTACCACCTGCCTCGTTGTGGTGCCCTCCCCGATCGGAGGACTCCGAATCAGATGAGGACAGGGACAAATCCACACTTGCCTCGCCAGGAGGCAGGCTAGCATCCGCCATGGTGATAGGCTCGAAAAAACCCTAAGCGCCCCCTACCTGGCGCGCCAGCTGTCGGCGTAGAGACGCCTCTAGCGGTGGTCCGGTTGGACCCCCTTTGGGATTCGGCCGGGGGCGCAGTAGAGCTTCTCTTGTGAGCCGGTGATGATTTTTTAGAGAGGTGGATCTGATGCAGGAGACGCAAAGGATTTACCCAGGTTCAGGCCACCCGGAGGTGTAAAACCCTACGTCTTGCTTTTTTGGTGTGTATTGATCTTTAGGAGATTACAAAGGGACTTCTTCTCTAAGGGAGCTAACCCTAGAAAGATGGCCGGTCAAGAGCGTAACCTAAAAAGAATCGAACCAACCCTTTGCATGGCCTCGGTTCTCCCCTTATATACCCGGGGGTTTACCACAGCGGCCAGAGGGTACTGCTGGCGACGTGGGCACTACAGGGCTGCCCACGCGTTACATTTAATGCGCGGCGCCGACTTCCGCGCCGGACGTTTCCTCGCCACGTCTCTGGACAGGGATTCTGACATCTTTATGCTCGGCGGGTCCCGCGAACGAAGACTTATCGGGCTCCTTCTGACAGAGTTGTTGAGGCGCCCGCTCCTGGGCCCCGGGCGTCAGCGACCAAACCCACGCACCGGAACGCGCGGTGACGCGACCCAAGGGGGCAAAAAGGTTGACAGCGACAGGGGCGCGCGGTGCGGCGCGCCCGGTCGGTCAACAGACCTGTCAGTCGGACCCATCACTTGGCAGGGGCAATAGCCAACGGGGCTTTCGCCTGAGCGGGTGGGGCCCGGCCTGACCGTCATCATGCCCTCACAGGGCTTAGGATTTCTTGCCGAAATGACGGGCATTAAATGCCTCTGCCAGGGCTGAGGCTTGCCGGAGAAGCTATCCGTTCAATGACGTGCCCGGAGGTGGGCCCCACGGGGGGACACGACAACACCCGAGCACTCCGACCCCGAGCAGCTCCTTCAACTGGGAGGGGCGCCAGCTGTCCCAAGCTGTCCCCGGGCGGCCTCGAGCGCTCGGGGAGCACTCGTTGGAGGGTCGCTCGGGGCCCCTTACGGGGGGAGCTCCAGGGGAAATGCTCGGGGGGGACATCCCGAGCACTTCCCTTGGCCCCACACCTCTCGGGACGCCGGGTGCTCGGGGAAGGGGCTCCGAGCACTCCCTCGATTCCTGAGCCTTGGACTCTCGGGAGCCCAAGGCCCTTTCAGGTTATTTGCGCGGGAGTGATGCCCAGGGGAGACCCCCGAGCACTCAGGCTTGGTCGCCCGATCCACTTGACTGCCGGGGCGGGGTCTACACCAACCCGGCCGTCACGTATCTTGCTCCGCGGCATCTGGTTGGCCGCCGCCGGCGGTTCGGGGGACCCTGGGCCCCATTCCACCGACATGTATATAGTTCCTATCAACTACTAGAGTGGTGGTGGTGGGGTAGAAGGAATCTCAACAATTCGGTGGCAAATACCAAGCTCTTACCAGTTCTTACCGTGTTGCAGTGGTTGTCAGCCTTTGGCGGTGTCAAAGATGATCAAAAGATTAATATAGCGATTACCAAGGTGACCGAACAAAGTACAGTATAGGAAGATGGAGTTTGGTTGGTTTCAATATGGCAGCAAGGAATAGCAAAAATCAATTCAGCAAATGCAAGTTGAATAAGTGCTCAAAGTACTAGTCGAGGTTGCTGATCCTAGCTCAAACCAGGTATTAGACAATCAATGCCCAAATGATATGAGTGAAGCTCAAAGAGATGTGGTACAAAAAGCCCTAAAAGGAGAGTGAGAGTTCTGAGAATTTTTTCTTTTTTTTTAATTGGCCTTCTGTGTGGCTTCTTACTCTTTGTATAATTTTTTTTTCTAATCTCAGAAACTCACTTCAACAAGTAAACGGGCAAATAGCTGAATCTGGTTGTCGCTACCTTGCCACAGCAGCCAAAAATAGACAAAAGTGGTGCCACGGCAAGATGTGGCACGAAACAGCAATCTGGAAGTTGTCGCGCTGCTGCCGCGACAGCCAAAACAGTAAAAATGTTGCCGCGGCAGGAAAACGGCAGGAGGCTGAAACTTAAAATCACGATTTCTCCCAAACCGCTAGGCCAAATTGGCTGAAATTTTTATGGTAGGCTCCTCAAAATATTCCTGATTTTACAAAATTGTTTCAGAATTTTTGGAGCACTTTTAATTTTTGAGTCCAAAACGGATTTGAATTCGGACAGAATTTGAATCCGAATTAAATTTGGTGTCCTTGTCCGAAAGCAAGGGGAAGTGGACGTCCAGGAGGCTTTATAAGGATGTGAGAGAGCCCCTGTGGTTGGCCAAGGCTTGCCCAAGAGTGTTAGATGGGATCTGAACCAAAGTAGGCAAAGTTGAGGAACCTGACTTGAACTCCAAACAAACTTGATGATGATGGCAGTGGCATGATGATGGTGGCAGCGGCAAGACGATGGCGGCAATGACAAGATTAACTAGACACGATCTACAACTATGACCAGCAACTTGACATGACGATGCAACCACGAATTCAACAATGCAAAATTACTGAAAAGAAAGATGCAATGGCTCGAAGTGGTTTGGACAGTGGGGAGACCAATCTACTATTTTTTTGACGGCTTTTTCTAGACAATAGGTAAAAACAGATCTAATTACGAAAATGATAATTCTCAGCGATCAACTTGGGCTCTGATACCACTTAATGAAACGGTGGCCCGATCTTTCGATGAGACGAAGGTAACTATCGATTTGGTGGAGTTTGACCTTGACGATCCGACTCTATCGTACGCGACGATACGCCTTAGCAATCGCTAAACCAACTTCCGATGATTATTGACCTTGCCGTAGGTGCGATCAACCTGAACAACGAAGTTCGAGTTCCTGCAAGCAACCGAAGAACCAGCAAGAACTAGGATTACAATCTGAAATTGTGAGTATAAAATTGGCACAAGAGATAGCAGAAAGTATATTGGGATTTCACTGGCGATCTAAATAAGGCGGTAGTCCTACATGACTTGTAGATACGATAATATAGCAATAACTAAACAACTCAATGAAACCCAAAAACTAAGGGGTGAAACCTAGGGGGTATATAAAGAGAAGATGAGATCTGTTTCAGAGACAGTCTCAAATTGTTTTGGCTGTTGCGGTCAGCTCGTAAAGAATTCGGAGATGGGGTTGGACAGGTTGGAAATAGCACAAGATAAGCTTTCCAAAAAATCCAAGATCACCCAAATCGGAGTCCGTATACTCGAGATATAGACGTTTTAAGTCAGGACTATCTCAGCAATCTGAATAAGAGTCCAGATCTTGTGGGACTCTATCTCTAGCTCTCCTTGGACCAAAGGTGACGTGGGAAGACTCCTTGTACAGCACCAATTCATGTGGGGACATCTTCATTGACACATGAACTTCATTCCTTCCTCCTCCTGAGAGCTTGAACTTGAATCCTCGCTTGTTCTTCACGATCTTCACAAATATCCTTTTGTTCGTTATAGCGGACGTAGTTGAAGTAGTGGTAGTAGAGGTGGCAGCGGGTGTATCCATGGGGGTCATGTCCTCATCAGGTCAACTACTCAGGCAGTATTTGATATGTAAATTACACAGCTGTCACAAAGGTGGATAACACAGGTAAACAGAAAGACCTAAACAGATGTATATGACAGATAGCTGTGTAACAGGTAACTGGCACAGATATGTGATAACTAATAAAGCAACTGTGACACAGCTAGATTAACACAGGCAATGAGAAAGGATTACAACTAGATTGTATATGACAGTGAATCACACAAGCATGCAAATCAGATGAGCAAGTAAGTACTGAATGTAAAGTACTCAGAGAGACAAGGAATTTTTCACCGAAGTTCCAACTCTTTTCAGAGATGGTACGTCTCCGTTGGAGAGGCTATTCTGAAGAGATCGCCAGCACTGAATTGTGCTTGTTCTTCGAGTACCTGAGTTTTCAGGTCTCTTTCTCTTGCTTGTGGAAGTCCTTTTGCCTTGCAGCAGGTAGACCTCAGATCACCTTCACAAAACTACTGTACAAGCCCACATAAGCTTGGGTGGTCACAGAAACTCCTACACCCGTCTAGGAGTAGACACTCCTTGAAAGAATCTGCAACAATAACTCTTGGAGAACCAGTGCTCTCTGCTCAAAGCTCTAACTCTCACTTGAACTAAGACTTAGAAAGGTTTGCTTCTGTTCAGGAGAAAAGAGGTTTGCAACGGTCGAAATGGATTGCAGAGGTTTGGCAAAGGTTGAGGTCTGAGACCTCCTCTGGTCCTCTATATATAGAGTCCATATGCACCTGACCATTACACTCATGCCACGTAGGATTAAGTGGGTCACCGGTGACAGGCACCGGTGAAAGGCACCGGTGACACAGCTAATCACAACGCACAACGGTAACCAGCTCAGGCAGACCGACACCTGTGTCATCGGAGGCTGACACATGTGAAACCCTAACTAACGTAGCCTCACTACTCAGCCCGATCCTGGCATATTACATGCCCTCAGTGCACACATTAACTCTGATGCCTACTTAGGAGAGAAACTTCAATAGTCTTCTGACTTGGCAGACAAACTATTGCAGTGCAGTTCCCTTAGCATTTACAAGCTCTCCCCTGGCACATAGATGTACCTGAGTCATAGAGCGGTTGTTCACCTGTGACACAGCTGTGCCTCACAGGTAACTTTGGCTCTAGGGTTTTAGGCAACTAGTATAACCCAGTTTCACACTTGTGCAAAACTGTTGTTACAGGGCCACTAACCTCAAAGCATCAGTGCCACTGTCCAACACTTTGAGCATTGAGCAAAAAAACCTCCAAAAATCATTGCTACTTCATCCCTCTTGATAGTACAGGTGTTTCCTAAGGACTCAAGAAAACTAGCAAACATAGGCTTTAGCTTCCACCAATTGTAGTCACGGCCTTTGACGCATCAAGCCACCATCACCTTACTTGCAACTCCTTGCACAGCACCGGCTTCTTCACAGCTGTGGCACAGCTGTCTAGCGCAGCTATCTCCTTGTCCTGGAAACCACCTTTGTACTTTTGGGTGGTCATCCTTTCCTGGATGAATCCTCTTCCTGGAACCTGCTCATCCTGCTTACACTCATTGTAAACATTAGATTCCAGTTTAGATTGCCATTAACCATCAAAACCATTTAGGGGCCTAGATGCTCTTTCAACGGCGGAAACGAATGATTTGGAGTATGGTTTAAAATTAAAAGATCTTTTATTTTGTACTTGTTAAAAATACACAGTACTTGTGTGCACGTTGTTGAACTTAACATGAAGTCATCAACTCCTATGACTTACTTCCTTCATCTAGAAATGTAATGCGTATTTTGATTGGTTAAGACAAGGCTTTGACCAATAATTACTTATTAATATACGTTTCATGTTATAAAAATTATAATCATAAATAAGTATTTTTGCAAATGAATCTAGTGATATCAATTTTATATCATATAAATCACATATTAATAAAGTAATTATTGGTCACCTTGTCTTAACTAACCAAAAAACACCTTATATTTCTAGATGGAAGTGATGCATAAGATCAGGGATACCCTCACCAGATCTCAAGAACTTGAGGTAGATCTTGAGAAGGACGGTGCAAATAGAAGCAACCTCTTGGATGCAGAGAAAAGCTGTTTGGCTACAAGTTGTCTACAGAGAGAAGGCAACAACTCCTTATATACCCCTCTGCACAACGCCAACCTTAGATCTGCCCTTCCCCACCCTCCTCCTTGGGAAAAATTAACTATGTCAAGGCTGGTCAGAGATCGGAATACATGAATAGATGTCAGTTGGAGTCTTGTCTAAGGCAAAGTGCTCTCATGCCATCCATGAGACCACCGAACTTCCATTGATTAATCAAAATGGTTCCCATGAGTCCATGACATACCACCAACCTCTTTGGTTTAACCTACTAGATGAAAAAATAATAATATCAGACACATAAATAAATGATGCTACGCTGTTATGGCATAACTTAACAACATGTGATCAGATCTGCAAGTTCCAGCACCCTACTGTCTTATCTGTCTCCACTTATCTAGCAACTAAGGTCAGGAATGGGAGCGAAATGGCTGTGTACATGTAGCCCATGAACAAAAACATCATCAACTATAACAACAGACATATAATCGAGGTTAGAACCATATATCATATATAAACCATGATGCAAAAAATTTACAGCGTTAGATTGAGATGCAAGAAATGCCAAGCTGTATCCATCTACTGGAAGCAATACAAAGTCAGGAGCCTTCAAAGCCTAGTCGAATTCAGTTGACCCGATGCTTGTCCCGATCAGGGGCGTACCTGAACACCCCCACCTTGGTAGTCCTATCAATGGGAACTCTGATTGACCTTGAAGAAATTGATCTAGTCGGCTTCGATGGTTCGCAGCACAAATGACAAAATGAACAACAATCGGAGGAAGGCAGGGCGTCCTTCCCAACAAACTGGATTCACGTCCGGACCAGTCCAATAGGTAGTAGATGGGATCAGAGGAGGAAGAGTACGAGAGAAGCGAGTTCCTCCGCTTCGAGGTAGTAGGCGTTCGTCAGTGGGAGGAGGTGGTGGCGTTTATTTTTGATTTGGAGGAAGGTGTGGCGGATCTAGGAATAGAAAGAAAGGAACTGCACATAACGGATGCAAATTTACATCTCACTGTAATTGCATGCTTAAGACTTATGTAAAAAGGTGAATGCTTTGGTTTGAGTATACAACCTAGGCCTCTTTGCTTTCAAGCATTCTCAAATGATTTTTTGGATGACTGTAATTCTTAGGAATTTTCATGGCAGAGAGAGCGGTTGATTCAATTTTCATTTCAATGTAGTTGGATGATTTATATTTAGGTTAAATTTAATGACTTCTTTCAATATTGTATGCCCTGAAGTTCTCTACTTCTAAGATAAATCCTTAGAAAGTCTTGGTCAAAGAACACAATCGATAGACCTTAATTTTTCTTAGCTTCAATTAGAATAAGGGGTTTTAAATTCTCCACATGATCGATTCCGACATGCACGTTTGTCTTGTCAGAATGGAGCCTCATTCTCCTTTTGGTCTCCTCTGGTTCCTGTTGTCTCCACATCTGGCTTTCACCCTCCTGCTCCAGCACTCGTAAGTGTTGGCAAGTAGTGGCACCACTGTCGTTGGAGCCAGAGAAGAAGAAAAAGATAATAAGCTTCCAACCAAATGGTGTCAGCTTTCAACCTCTCAAAAGCAAACTTTTAGTCAAAAATAGCATAAATTTTCAACTAGATGAGCTTACAACCTAACGTAAATCAACTTTCAACCTAATAAAAACCATTTCTCAACCAAAATAGGATAAGCTTTCAGCTAGATGAGGATTCGACCACTTGTATTACATCTTCCATATTTCAACCAGGTGAGCTTTCAACCATATGAGCTACAACTTTCTACTACGAAAATCCAAGCATCCAACCTCTAGATTCACAACTTCCAACTCAAGAAACTGAAAACAAAACCAAATTTTTTTCCCAAAAACAATCCCTACCTCCTCCCATGGCGGTGCGTGGAGGCAGAGAAATCGACAGGGTGCAGCATGGCTCCAAAGCACAAAGAATAAAGGAGAGAGGAGAAAAAACAGTCACAATGGTCACATCGCCAAAAACATGGCACTATGGTCACCGCGTGAAAGAATCTAGACTATTGACTAGAGGGGGGTGAATAGGAGATTAACAAAAACTAATGTCAAAACTAAATTATACACAAGTATCTCTATAACACTAAATAATCCTAAGCAAAACCTAGCGTGCTAGTGATAAAAACAAGTAAGAAAATAAATATAGAGAAATGTAAGGAAACAACCATAAGGGAGACACGAGATTTATTGTCGAAGTTCAAGTTTTTGGTGAGGAAGCTTGATGCAATGATCGAAACTAGCACCGAATCATGCTCTTTCCTCAAAATGCTTGCCGATGCGAAACTACCTTCTCTTGTGGCAACTCTTCACATTGCGGTAGGCAAACTCCAACCTTAACAAACTTCTCGGCTTCTTCACAAGCTTGAAGACTCCCGAGTGACATCAAATCGTCTAGGATGCGCTAACCTCTAAGAGCAATAGGAACTTGGTCTCATCTTGGAGGTGATCCCTTGCTTGAATGCTCAATAAAAATTCAATCAGATCCTCAAGATTTTGCCCTCTCAAAGTCTCTCAGTGGAAAACAAGAGAGAGAAGGGTAAGAGTGCAACACATGATTTGAGATGCAAATAATAGTCTCCACTCAATGAGAATGGTGACTTATATAGGTTGCCCTCAAAATTCTAGCTTTTACTAAAAAAAAAGCCATCGCCGAGAGGTTCCAGACAATCTCGCTCAAAGGTTCCGAGGTTCAAACACAATGGCTAGTTTGGGAGAAAAACACTACTCGGAGTGAGCAGCTCGGACAGTTCAAAACTTGAAAAAATTCAAGACCCGGAGGGTCCGAACCAACAACTTGTATGTCCCGAAACACAAATTAACTCGGAAGTTCTAGAAAGGCAAAACAAAGTCAACTTATTTTCGTTAAAGATGCCGGACCATGAAGGCCCGAACAAAAGAAAGCACTGGGATAGAGACTAAGTCCTGACTCAGAGGTTTTGATGAACTACCATTGGAAGGTCCGGACGAAGTTAGAGTTTCGGTACAAAAGCTATGTCGACACTCGAAGTGTCTGGGAAAACCTCACTTAGAAGTTCCGGACAACATGAAACACTCTGGATAAAACTATTGTGTGAACTTTGAATAGTTCTGATGACCATCACTGGGGACAGAAGCTTTGTATTTACTCAGAGTGTCTGGATAGACTTCACTAGGAAGATCTGAATAGTAGGAACTCAACTAGACAGAAACTTTGAACGTTTCAGATACTCCGAACGAACCTCGTTCAAAGATCTGGGTCAACATTTAGCTCGTTGGAATCTACTCTCACACACACTTGGATATTCTGACCGACTGATCCGGACATTTCAGATGAACACTGATGTTTGGTGTAGAGAGATTTTCAAATACTTTTAGAATGGATTTCTTTTGAGCAATTAATAAGTTTCTCCTTTCATAATATTGACTAGCTCCCCCCGTACGACTGTCCTATACTGAATGTGATCGTTGGATCACTAAAAGGACTAGTAAATGTCCTTAATCTTCTCGATTTTATGCTATCTTTTTTTAATCTTTTTAGGGGTTGTCAATATCTGCTTTACGGAGTATAAACTCAATTAACATATTGATAAACACATTAGTCTTTTAATCATTTTATCATTAATCATTAAAATACATTTAAAAAGCTAAGATGCACTTTCACAGTGCTCGAGGATGGCGGTTGCAATAGTGAGGCAAGTCGAAGGTAGACCAGCATAAAGCCTAGAGACTAAGGGTGTGTTTGGTACCAGTCTCACCCTGGCATGGCTGTTCTCTCCTAAGACATGCTGAGTCTAGACATGCTGAGTGCATACAACTGCACAGTGTTTGGTAGTCTGTATATGCTGAGACATGCTGAGTTGAGATCTTGTTTGGTGGGCTGTATCTGTGGTCTAGACATGGCTGAGAGGCTTTGCTGAGAGGTTTTGGTGGGTTGAGGTCAGCCATGCTGACCAGGGAACCTCCACTTGTGGGTTCTCTCCTGGGCATGGCTGAGAGGCTTTGGTGGGTTGAGATGGGCATGGCTGAGAGAACTCATACATCCTACCAAACACTGAAAAGTGGGTTGAGAAGAGAATAGATGAGGGGATGCACTCTACCAAACACACCCTAAAGAGACGTGAGGTGAGGACTCTGGTGATGAGAAGTGGGAAAAGAAAAGGAGGCGAAGAGCTCACGGCTCGAGAAGAATGGATGAGGTGGTTTACAGGGACAAAGATAGTCGTGCATGGGCCCTAGGTAGCTAGATTCTACGTGTGGTGACTGTGCCGACGGTCACCTGCAAATTATGAATTTCGACAACATACATCCCTTCCAGGGTTGCCGCTAGGCGTCACCGTCGGCAGCACAGGCGACCATAGGGCCAGCAGGGAGGGAGACGTGACACCGCAGGCTAGACGGCGGACGAACATGGATGCACTGAAGTGGCGAATAGGGGCAGGATTCTCAGGAGAAATAGAAGTTCGTTCGCTGAAACTTGCGTTGTGGACTGAGGGCAGGGCACATGGCCCAACTTTTGGGCATAGCAGTGTTGAGGATTTGCTTACAGTATGTAGTCGAGGTTCGTCTTACAAATTCTACGGAGAGATTTTGGCCGAATATTACTACCTGAACAGAATTGAAGGGGATATAAACACTGACAATCTGTGTCAACAATTCCTTCCTAGTACATATCCTTATGGAAATGCATCGAGCCATTTACATCAGCTTAATCCCCATACATACTGGAAGATTTCCAATACAATGTAAATAGACAAAAACTGATCTCATCTTTTCCCCGGCAAGCATGTCTTCCGTCGAGCCAACAGAAGATCAGAGCAGAAAAACAGCAAAACTATGATCAAGATGCTGTCCACATGCTGCTCCAACAATACTGAAGGCCATGCAATGCACACCCTTACATATGTTTCTCCTAGCTCACGCTATAACAGGGTCTGCCAATACAGTACATGTACACATCTGTTGCCTCAGATTGCACGCTCCGCCGACTGGATCGTTGTTCAGTCTCTTTTCCAGGAACGACTGACGGGCAACCACCAAAATTCGAATGCATCATCGTCTAAAGAATTACAAAATGGAAGAACATAGCAGCCTCCGTTCAGTGTCAGAGCTCCATATAATGTACACGAAAATGCGCCGCTTTGTGTCAGCTGGACATGCTAGGGCCCAGGAACTTCTGCACTGCCTGGAAGAGCTGCTTCTCCTCGAAGGGTTTCGAGACGTAGCCATCCATCCCAAACTTCGTGCATTCCTCATGGGTGGCCTGAATAACATCGGCTGTCATTGCCAGGACCGGCAGGTGCCATTCGGTGTTCCTTGCCATACCGTCAGCTTCTGACTTATCAGCATCGTCTGCCTGCTCATGCGCCTTCGCTTCCATTGCACGTATCTGCCGGGTTGCCTCGAACCTAGCATATCAAACATATGTCTATTGCTTTAAACAGAAGCATGGGAGTGATATACCTAATCACGATCACCTGCTGATTCAAATAACATAAATAGAGAGAAGCATGCGATCATGCAATGTACTAGTTACACAAGAGATATCGACTCAAATTAATCACCCATGAGGCCACACGATTATTGTCATTTACAAAGAACCACTGCGCATTGCTACCTACTAGTTTAGGAATTATCATCATTGCATGGCATAAAAGTACTTGCATTAATGTTCTAATTACTATTAGAAAGAACACAAGCCTATACTTGGGGGGCGTAAAATTTCAAAATTATATACAGTTATCTGTTTAAACATATATTAAACCCAAGCTTGGAATTTGGTCCTATTCCTAATCATCTTATAACTGCGAGGAAAGAAGAAACAGAAACATATTTTCATAAAAAAGACACGGAAAACATAACTCAACAAAGCAGGTCGTTGTGTGATTGTGTCTGTACACTGTGAAGTGGCACTAGCGCAGATGATGTGTCATGTTTTAGGGCCACATGCAAAAATGCTCAAGTTCACAAGCAAAACATTTGATAGCACATAATCTTACCCGTCCATCTCTGGCATCTGAATGTCCATTAGGCAAAGATCAAATTTGTGCGGGACTTGTAGAAGGGCAAGAGCATCTTTGCCACTCTCCACGCACTCCACCCTTGCCCCATATTTCTTTAGTGTACCAGCAGCCACTCTAAGGTTTACCTTGTTGTCATCAACCACCAATATATTCTTTCCAAGAAGCAACCCATGAAGAGAACCTGAGCCATCACGTTTCTCTTTGTTTACCTGTGTGATACTGATACCAAGTGCTTGGAATAGACAAGCTGCAAGCGTGCTTGCTTTCAGAGGCTTTGTGATCACAGAATCAACTGCATATTTCGCCTTCATTTTGTCCGATTCTGCAGATGCAAGGAGGATAACCTGGGGGAATACAGGTGCGCACCCATTCTGTTTCATCTCCAGAAATCTAGTATGTAAGGGAACATCCATCTTTGAGCCCCATGAGTCACTCTCAATTAATAACATGGAAAGTTGCTTCCTAGGCATGCTGCACAAAAAATTCATAAAAAAAAAGAGTTCGATATTAGAAAACTGGATATTGAACTATGTCAAATATCATAGTTAATAATCAAGTTAGTAGTTACTTGAAAAGTGCAGATTCTTGCAAAAGAAAAACTGCTTAGTTTTTCCGAGAGGAAAGAGTGATCACAAATAAATTCTAAATTCAATAAACTATATGCAAGAATACAAGAACTCAAAAGTAGTAATAATACAAAAAGAAAGTAAATCCAACAATGCATTCTACCAAATAATCAGAAATACGATGGACCAAGCAGTAACGCTGTGTTGCAGTCAATATTATTGCCTACAACCATTATTGTGAAACAATTTTGCAACCAAATTCTTGTAGAGCAAACATTCTCTTGAAAGAATTTAAATGTTTATAAGTACGCAAGCATGCTTCATTTTCCTTTTCTCTAAAGATGGTAATTTGCTCACTTCACATTTGTTATTTTAGGGAGCATGTATGATGTCAGTTGTAACTAAGATAAGTACCTGGTTAGCAAACTGCCATTTCTCCCAGACAACATACCAAGTGCTAGTTCAATGGTACCTACAACTTCAGAGGCAATTCCCAGCCTTTGCAAATGATATTTAGTTACAGTTGCTCTTACTGGTCTTTTATCAACCAACAGTGAAGATAAACCTTTAAAACTGGATGGCAGAGGATGCAACAAAGCAGATTTACTGACACTAATAGCATTTCTCTCACACCTGTGGAGAACCGCAGTGAATGTGAATGTGCTCCCAACATGGGGTCGGCTGACAAAGTTTATCTGACCACCCATTAGTTCAACAAGACATTTGCTGATACTCAATCCAATTCCAGTGCCACCATAGTTTCTAGATGTCGAACTATCAGCTTGCATGAAAGGTGTGAAGACCCGGCATTGGGCATGAAATGGTATACCAATCCCTGTATCTTCCACACTGACTACAAGAGTCACTTTGTCAGAATCACTTTCGTACGGCATCTCATTTGTCTCATAAGAAAGCAAAAGCTTGAAGTTTTCCCAGCTATTTCTGCTGTCAGCAGCCTCAAAACCACTTAAAGTATTGTGAGACACACTTGAGGATATAGCACGTGTCTCATCTTTATGTCCATTGATGACATTCACAACTGGTTCAACTTTTGCTTCTGTTGCAAGATTTGAGTGATCCGCCAGGTGAACTTGCACAAAAATGTGTCCCCGTTCTGTGAACTGTGACAAGGTAAACACACAGCGAACAAGAATACATCGTAAGCCACGCTGGAATAGAATTTAAGTGTATTGAGTAAACAAGACTATGTTTTTGCTAGAACCAAGTTGTTCAATCTATAGAGAATATGGGCATCTTATTTTTGGTAAGAGAGAATATGGGCTTCAATGCACACTTTACCTTAATTGAGTTCCCGACTAAGTTTGTAATTATCTGTCGAAACCTTCCAGGATCACCCAACAGGATTTCAGGAACTCTTTCAGAGACATACACAGCAAGCTAGAAGTTGAAGAGGAGTAAAAGGAAATTAGGTGACAAATCAATATGTGAACTAAGTAAGATGCATTCCTGAAATGCAGAGAATTCTAGGAAAGTGAACAAACAAAGATATGTCACTGCAAATAATGGATGATATGGTCACGCCTAAGCATGCCTAGTGATCTGCAGTTGAACTAACCTCAATTCCCTTCTCTCGTGACTTTGAAGAAAATAGTGAGACGACATCATCAAGGATGGACCTGAGGTCAAATGGTACAGACTCTAGCTCTAACTTGCCAGCTTCAATTTTGGCCCTGTCAAGCACTTCATTAATTAGGGATATTAATGCCTTTCCACAGACTTGAGCAGTTTGCGCATAATCTCTCTGGGTTGACTTTAGCTCTGTGTCTAATAGCATATCAAGCATTCCTACAAAAACAAGAAAAGCATAAATCACCCCACTTCCCTCATAAGAAAGGAATTACATAAACAATAAGCTGGAATGCATAGTAATATCAAAAAATAACCTAGCACACCGTTCATGGGTGTCCTGATCTCATGAGAAACAGTTGCAAGAAACTGCCATTGACAAACAAGAGAGTTTTAGATAATAAAACTTGCAATATTTCAACAGGAAGTAACTTCCAACTAAATTGGACCTGAGATTTAGCAACATCAGCGGCTTCTGCCCGTTTTTTCAGCGCTTCCATTTTCCGGCAATCTTCCTTAACATTATCATAGCGAGTCCAAGCAGCATAGATTATGTAGCCCACAAGCATACATATAACGAAGACACCAGATGGAGTAGTAATAGCGGACCATGGAACATGAGGCTTGTTTCTGTATCTGCACGGACAGTGGGATATATAAAAGAATATAATGCCGAAATGTATTATGAGAAAATCAATGATCAAGACACGCATATGTACCTGCATATCATGTGGTGCTTTCTGAATGGATCACCAAAATCTAGCATGCAGATGTGTGAGGGTGAGGGGGCACCAAGAGGAACTTCAGACCCATACATAACAAGAGGGTTTGAATGGTTTGTGACATCATAAACATTCACCACCAACTCCTGATTGCCAGCTAGTTGCCTCAACAAATTTTCCACTAGTGACTCTACATCAAAAGCTCCTCCAAGGTATCTGTGGAATAAAATCAATATTTAGAAACAAGCCACTGAAGAAAACAAGATATAAAAGAAGCCATTCTGATCCATGCTGCACTTAAAATAATACTCTGAATAGTTTACCTATCTAAACCTTCGGTTTTGTGATGCAGTAACACATGTAACAACACTATTGTGGTTTTGACCACAACTTGTACGGAAGTCGTTCTTTATGACTATTTCTCTTTCAAGTCTAGAGGCACTAACTGTTTCAGTCAGTGCCAAGTGAGAGTGTCAAGTGCTCAAAAGTGAAAATTCTCTGCAACGCGGTGCCACTTTTGGAACTAAAGCATAACATAAATGTCGCAGCATAATGAACAGCCAACGGCAGTGGTGATTCCACAAAGAGGAATGCACTGGCCGGAGATCATCATCAGAGAGAGAGAGAGAGGGGGTAAACCTCACCCTGCGGTAGCAGCAACACGATCCTCCACCTTGGCATCTGGAGGAAGATCCACAAGGTAGACAGGAAACGTCAATACAACACCCAGGTGATTCGACATGAGCCTGAATGGTCTCGTGAGAACGGCCTTCCCAGTTGCCCTCGACCTCAAGATGTTCTCCCGGTCCTCCTGCAGCAACACAAACACCAACGTTCAGAGCCAAACCAACACCACATCACAGACCGAAACAAACCCCAAGAAACAGAGGGGCACCACCGCAGACCTCGCCGGACATCATGTCGAGACCCTCGATGTAGGAGACGGTCTCCTGGGAATAGATCACGGGCGCGTACTCGTCCTGCGCCGGGGACGGCTCGTGCTTCATGGTCTTGATGATCCAACCCTGCTGCCGCTCGAAGCTCTCCCTGTCCGCGTGCACCACCCGCTGCGCGTACGCCACCCCGCTCAGCAGCGGCCGCTCGAACGACGTCCTCGCGGTGTAGTCGGCGAAGGTGTCCTGCTCCAACAAAAAAGAACAGCATTAAAGACGAAACAACTCGGGAGACAAGCAATTTGGCAACGGCAAGCAGTCAATTCGCACCCAAAAGATGGTGCTCCATTTAAGAAGGTAGCAGTGTTAGCACAGTAGCACGTGCTTCCATGGCAGCCATGGAAGGTCTCGCAAGAATTAAATGAAGTGGAAGCAGCCGCAGAGGCAGAGCGTGCTACTACATGCTCAAGGTATTATCGTAATGGAAGAGGCAGGAAGGACTCAAAAGACAGGCCTCTCAGAGCAAGCAAACTGCAAATATAGCGCAGCAGCCGTAACTCGCACCGGTAGTAAATCCAACAGAGAATCGAAGCACGTATCAAGAAACCAGAAGAAGAAGCACCAGCGGAGCTGTGGAAGCAATAACTCTTAAAGCTGTAGTACTATCGTACTTGACGGAGGAGAGGGCAGCGAGCGGGGGCGGACCTGGTCGAGCGCGGGCGGTAGCTTCTCGTAGTGGAAGGTGGCGACGAGGATGGCGAGGGCGTGGACGTGGTTAACGGAGACGGCGAACTGGTCCTGCAGCATGCGCGCGCGCTCCTCGCACATGCAGACGAGCCCCTCCTCGGCCTTGCGCAGCGCCGCGCGGCGGAGGCGCCAGTGCAGCCCTGCCCACAGCGCCGACGCCGCCACCACCCACAGCACCACCGCCACCCTGCTCAGCCTCAACTTCACCCGCCACCCCTTCCCAACCTTCTCCCCCTTCCCCGCCTCCCCCTCCTCCTCCACCACCACCGCCGCCGCCGCCGCCTCCCCTCCTCCCACCCCCATCTCCAATTCACATGCGCCGCAGACCCACCAGACCCAACCCAGACCCAACCCCAAAGCGCGAGCAAGGAGGGAGACAGGACAGCTGCCCCTGCTCTGCTCCGCTTTGAGCCCGTGAGAGAGAGAAGAAGAAGAAGCCTTCGCCTTTTTCCGTCCTCGCCTCGCTGCAGCTTTGCTGCTTTGGTGTGCTTTTGTTACTTTTCCCGCGGGGTTGTGGTAGCAAGGTAGCAAGGAGGAGCCGAAGACGAGCCCACGAGCGTCGGATGAATCGAATATCCTGGATTTTACGAGATACGCCGCAGCTATAATAACTCGAGGCTTTTTCTCCCTCGCACCCGCGCCCTCTCTGCGTGCCCTGCCCAGCGCCCAGCGCCCAGCGCCAAGCGCAGTGGCCACCCTCGCGACCGTCGCTTGCCGTCGCGGCTGCCGCTGCCCTGTTGCTTTCCCTTATCCGAACCCCACCACCACCCGATACCCCGTGCCCGAAGACACCCGGTTTCCGCCGGCCGCGAGGCCAGAAACGCCCAGGTTTTCCTTTGCCACGGGCGCCCGGGCGACACACACCGGTGTACGGTGTACCCAACCCACCGAGCCGCGAGCGGGACGGTGCGGGAGGAAGACAAATCCTACATAAAACCTGGCCTTTCCACTAATAGAATAACTAGACCCTGTCTAGAGGATGCCACGTGTGCCCGCTAATCTCAAAGCATCGCTTCTTCCCCAATCTAGCTATTCTCATTCCCAATTTTCCGATCTCTAATATCCCTCGCCGGTATGTCAGCGAGGACCACGATGTCCGTGCGGAGCTCGTGAGGCGCACTAAGATGGACGAGTGGATGACTAGAAATCACATGCGGAACCACCCGTCTGCCTGCGCACCGGCAGCCACACCCACCAGACCAGGCTCTGCGGCTTGCACCCGTCCGTCTGGCGTGCCTCCAGCTTGTTGCCGTCGTACCCCGGGTTCGAGTATCATCGGGTGCATCTGCTGCTCGCCATGGGCGCCCTTCGCTTTCGTCGCAGTCAGCCCGATACGCTGCACGAGATCAGCGACAACTCACAACTTAATCATCTTCACTCACAGCCACTAGTACGACCATAGCTTGTGAAGATTTGTTCGTCTATGCTTAAATTCCGTCTGCTTGTTTTCCTTTACTCGTTCTTTTTCTTTTTGCGATGAATTTCCTTTTCTGTCCGCCCTCGTCGTTGCGGTACGCGGCGAGGTAGTCCATGTTGCTCGCAAGGACCGATGATGCACGCAGGCAAGGCTGGCACGGAGCTGTCTCCAGTGAGAGAGGTTGGAGGAGAAGAGAAATTGGGAAGAGAATGCACCAGGGAAGACGAGATGCTTTGAGATTAGTGGGACACGTGGTACTCAGTAGGAAGGGTCTAACTTGACGAGGGAAAAGACCTGGTCTTATAGAATTTAAACTTTTGTTTTTCCGGTGCGGGAGGGGTGATTCCTGGCTGAGATACGGTGATCTGTGGGATTTCTCAAGTGGGGTGGGGAGACGCGCGCGGTCGCGGACGCGGCAGTGATTGAGCGGCTGGTGCGCGTCGCGGTCTCGGCGATTTGGCTCGAGCAAATCTGAAGCGCGGGCCAGAAACGGAGGAGCCGGAGAGGACAGGTGGCAAGGTGGTGGTCCATAGTCAACAGTGCTCTCCGTCTCCGACAAATCTCTTCCTGATTTGCTTTTACTTTCTTCGCTGTGATCACTTACCTTCTTTTACAAAAGGGCTCCAGTGGCTTATACTCCATCGGAAATGCGCATTACTCTTCCATTACTGGCAAATTTGGACTATCAGAAATGGCATGCGGTTGCATAATTGCATGGCTCCAACTTCCAGCCCAGCAGGTTGTGATTGCTCACCAGATGCTGGAGTTCAAGTATGTCCGGTGGCAGTGGCAGGCAGGGTGTAAAGATCTTGTCAACGACGTGTTTAGAGTGGAAACTCAATCATTTTAAGCTAAGGTCTTATATCTCGTGCTAAAGAAATTACGTACGTGCTAAGTAGCGGTGAGGACGCCTCTTAAATTAGAAGATCCAGACATCTGCAGCCATGCGTGCCAAGTAATGTGCGTTCCTCTTGGGCAAAATCAAGAGTACGGAGCCCCCTTGACGGGTCTCCTTGTTCACCCAAGTACGCGCGACAACTGCAAACCTGCAAGGCTGTACAATTTCACCGGGCTATCTCGTTTCAATTAATTTATGTTTTGGCTACAAACATGAAAGTACGGAATGTCGAAAAGCACGGCAGAGAACGCGATCACTTTTTATATGTAACGTAAAGGAACGGACATTTTCGTATATAAAATCAATAAGTACAGTGCCCTGTTTTTTTCGAATGGGATACTGTTTTGGCTAACATATTATAAGCGCGACAGCATCCTGGCCGGCATTATATTGGTGAGGACGTGCTGTTTTAGGCCACATGCCTAAGTAGCCGATTAAACAATGGAGTCGTTTTTAAGGACACCTAATTCGAGTTGTAGCCTCCTCTTCGGTCATACCTGATCCCATTTGTTTTATACATGCGCATTGACTTGCCAAGTTGCAGAGGGACACCCGTAAGTACGAGCTCCAACTTAGCTAACAGCTGTGTGTTTTTGGCTATATACGTACACGTCTCATCGTCGTCTATACCAGGTTGCTCCATGCTAAATTTTTGATCAATCCGTGTATATATTGTCGTATCGGTGCCTATAACCTTCCAGCGTGCGTGTGGTGCAGTGCTAATCCAACTGCTGGTTTTTAAGCTGGGTTTTCTACTCCGGTGTGCGAAGAAAAGCAGCGTACGTAATAGGCAATACCAACTTCAGCTTCTTACAGTATAAGGCAAGGTAGGGGGAAGAAAACCCTTCATTATGATGTATACTATAACGTAACATACTAACTAGAAATGATAACATGATCATGTCGTGCAATCTCCGGCTACCGCTACAAGTTATAACTCCATAACACGATAATAATATTTCCTAAAAAATAACATGATAATATCGACCGTGCAATCATCTCTCATGGTACTACTATTGTAATAAAAGATGGTCGAAACACATACTATATATCGGTGACGGACCTGATAGATGTTCAAGGTGGGTTTAGATCCAACATAAGGACTTATATTAGCTTATATATTATAGCCAAAAAAATTATACTACTAGACTCACTCTAGAAAAAAATTTATATCAAATTGGCTCATTCTTACTCAAAATTCTAGATCCGTCGCTGCCATATATACGTGACCGGAGATCCATATATACGTGACCGGAGATCGCGATTTGGATCCACCCACGGCAACGGCCGGGTGACCAGCCGTACCGCACGCAGGAAATGCCATGCCATGCATGTCAAAGCGGGTGCGGGCCAAGCAGACCGGCCGGCGCCGAGTTGGTGGGCGAGACCACTTGCGCGTGCACTGGGCTCTCACGTGACGACACCGAGGTGGCTACAATAATACGCGGTCCTGCATCCACCCAGCTCGGGTGCCCCTGTGCCCGGCAGTGCAGGATTTGGAGTACTTGCTTTTTACTTGTAGTATCTCGCATGCAGAACCATGAAAACCTACCTACTTACTACCACTAGTACTCCTACTTACGCTACATGCTGCTTAGGCCATAGTTGAATGATGCTCCTTACCTCCGGTGTTCCTCTTCCCCCCTGCACTTGTCTGGAACTGGCTACTACTGCCTGGCAGTGGCAGATGCTCACATGCTATGGAAAAGGTAGCACCTTAATTTGTTGGAGACCACCATGAGGGGTCTGATAACTGATTGGTAGTGAGTACCATGTTTGTTTCTAGCATCAAGAAGATGCCAATTTAAGCTGGTGTTCCTCACTAGCTACTGGTGGTAGCAATAGGAGTCGTACCTGGTCAAATATGGTGAAATATTGCTGGTTTGGCCTCGGTATTTCAGAACAAAATCTGCATGCCTAGTTCCGGACTAGTCATCGACACTCCTGGTGATGATATAGTAATGGAACAATGAAAGATCGAAGCAGCACAAATGAGACGGAAACGATATCTCCCCCGTGCAACAATGAGATCCACCTGGAAAACGATAAGACTGTCCATCCATCCATCATCATCATATCATACAAGAAGGATAACCTCGCGGCAGCGCCATGATGGTGCCGTAGAACACGAACGGAAATAAGTACTGCGGCGAAGCTTGCTCGTGATGGCTTAGCTGTCGGTGGAAAACTTCTATCCGAGTGGTACAAGCATCATGAGACGGGTGAATTGTTTGCCTTTTACACCACGACATATGGATGAGAAAAAATAACAATATTTTTTGTTTAGTCTGGCTGCCTCTCTGTAAAGGACATGGAAAAGCCTTCATTGGCGCTCGGTTTGATCAATCCAACTACATTTGTGATGTTGATAATTTTATGGAAGAAAAACAAAAGAGCATTGTGATGTTGACTAGTACTTGGAATCTCATGTCCTGTGCAGGTAACTCGTCAGGAGTTTGAAATTAACCATTTGCACAAACTGGGGAACTACATATGAGTACTGACTTGCGTGATTACTCATTAGGTACACGGCTGCACCCCGTGGAAATGAAACTATGATGGCACGAGTGACCGATATCCTTCTTGGTGCCTCGACCATTAATCCTTCTCGTGCCCAATAGGTTGTTGTGGGATGGAGAAGCTACTATGCATACTGTGACGGCGATTATGAGACCATCTGTTTGAAAAATCAAAGAACTTTGGTTAGCATAAAGTTTTAAGCCTCGCAAGCAGAGGCATATCTATCTCGAGACTCATCTGATGTTGAAGAAATGGCTGGTTGGATTAATAGATGGATGCAGGTGCTAGGAGTTCCCAGGTCCGGCCTGTAGTAATCGGTGCTCCAGGCCTGGTTCGGTCTACCTCTACACATAATGAATACACAAGCAGACTTGCTATTTTTAAAATATTTATTACTTTTAAGTCAATTAAGTTGCACATCATCAAATACAAAATTGCATAAAAAAAATATAACTTTAGGTCTAAAGATGTGTAATTGACCAGCTGCATATTTTTGAATCTAAAGTTACACACTGTTTTTAAAATATGCAACTCTCTAATTTCTGATGGATCAAGAATCAACAATCAAGATCGTCAACTGAGAAAATAGTTTCTCAGTCGACAGATAAATGGAGGATTTCATACGTAAATCCATAATTACCTCTCGCCTTATTACTACACTCACAAATGAGAGTGTGTGTCCCTAACAAACATATGCATGTACGTTGTCTCTCGAACATCAACCTGTATACTCTAGAAACAACCTTAGAATCAAGCATTTGTCTTCCTCATTGTTTCCATATTAGTTCTTTCAAAATCAAAAATAAAAACCACTCCCGTATTATTTCCTTCATTACTATTTGCACCAGGCTCATTGTTCTTTATTCGTATGTCTTCGTTCTCTTATTTTTCTCTCTACCTAGGATTTTCGCTAATGTGATGGTGACCTGTATGGGAACCATTTTACATGCAACTGGTTGTTAATTTAAAAATGCCCACTACAGCAAATTGTTGTTGTGCCTTTGGGCGATGAATTAGGCTGATATGGATCATATTCACACATTACCACACTTTTTGGCGGTGGCAAGGTGTGCCACATTTTCTGTGACAGACAAAACATCCACCATGATTTTGGCTAAAATTAGCACAAAAATGAGTCGGTAGATCCCATTGAAGAAAAAGTTAGAAAATGCCAAATGTGTGTCCGCCAACTACGCTAGTTGTTCTAATCTTTTTCCTCAAAGATTTGGACATGGGCAAGCAAAGCCTTGCAACTCGCAAGCAAGGACAGCATATTCATGAGCAAATGAAAGTAGGCGTAACAGGATTTCTTATGCAAGTTTTAATGATCCATGATGAGATCTGGATGTCCCTTTATCTCTTTGGCAAGATGAGGAAAAGTCTCAAGACCCACCACCAATCTGGCAAGCTTTGAGTTTTCTTTTTCCATGTGTGCTCCAAGTTGCATCCTTTTTTTCTTCAAGGAAAGCTGAGGAGTAAAGAGGGACCCTATTTGATATGGCCTGGCTTCTGTCGGCCATCAGAAGAGGACAACTGGTGGATGAAAATCACCTAGGAAGCTTTCTACATTCGGAACTATAAGCGTGGTGTCTAGGCCGTTGGCTCCATAGAACGGACAGCTTCAAACCTGTAACCGTGTGTCTGATCAACTCGCTTGAATGGATCGAGTTGGTTGGTTTGTGCTCGCCCAACAGTTTTCAAGTTTATCTTAGCACTTGGTAGATAGCAAGGGAGTCAAATATGCAAAACGAAAAACTCAAAAAAGAAAGAAAGAAAGAAACATGATCAGATCCATGATCGGAGCAATGTAAGGAACATGGCACCAGTGTGCGCCAAGGTAGCCAATTATCAATGGCATGAAGGTGCACTGAGGTGCAGGGCATTTCCTCCCCTTAAGAAACAGACAAATTTTGCAAAAGATTTTAGTGGTGATTTGCTAGTCATGTCAGTACAAGGATGTTAAATTTGGGGCATGTGAAGGGAAGCTTGTGAGATTAGTCGAGTGGACTGGCTAATAGTCTGGTTGTCGGGAGATACAATTGTTGGCCCATGACACAGCACTAACAATCGGACGGGATAGCAGCATAGCAGTCCCAGGCATTTCCATTGCCGCTGGCGGTCCGTGGTTAGATCAAGTCACACCAAAAGGAAAAGAAAACAATATCCAAACTTCAAGAGCCTCTTTAATTTAAAAGAATTGCATTAAAAAAACTTGAAGGAGGTAAAAGATTTACCTTATTTCATTGATTAAGGAGAGAAAGCTTATGACAGGCTAAAGGAAACAAAGTAAGAAAAAACAATTACAAGAAGGACCCAAAAAACCGTGGATGTCTACTCTCCCGGTAGTAAGTTCCCCAAGAGCTTTGCCCTCGTAAGGGCCCAATTCATTGCCTCTGTTTTGATGTTGCAAAGATGGAATGAGGGGGTGTTGCAACATGCCGAAAGACTCGTGCGTTTCTCTCATTCCAGATTTCCCAAGAAACGAGAATAATGAGGGGTGCTATTCCTTTTCTTTGGGGTGAGACTGTCGTCGCCATGTTCGTCCACCAACTTTTGAGTGATGGAGCCGTGTACCAGAGTGCGGGGTCTATTGTGTAAAGGCCGAGCCATTCCTTTACCATATTCTAAAGTCAGATTGAGAACCGGCATCGGAAGAGGAGGTGAGCTGCCGTTTCTTGCTCGCGCAAGAAATTTCATAAAAAATTTGGAAGCTTCTATTTTTAAAAAAAATTCTATAGAGCTTGTTTAATTTATAGGATTAAAAATCATATGAATTTTTCTTATGGACTATTTTGCATGTAATTTGAAAGAAAAATTTTCATTGAGTCTAACCTTTTGGAATTCCTTTGCTTTTGTGACAACTATAACATGCACCAAACCCCTAGAGGCATCTTTGATTCATAAGATTCCAAAAACTCATGAATAGAAAAATATATAGGAATATAGTACGGATACATGTGTAAAACAGAGAATTGGTAAACGTAGAAAAACAATGGCATTAGTTGTTTGAATTGTAGGAATCGTCAAAACACATGTATCCAACTAATGATGCTTTTATGCTAACTAGATAGGACCCACCATTGACACATGAAGTGTGTTTTGCCTCAATTTTACACGAAGGAATAAAAAAATGAGGTCTTAGTGCATGTTAAATTTCCTACGTTTTTCTTTTGAAATGACATGCAAAGAAATTTTTTCTACACTTTTCCTTTGCTTTTGTTTTTGTTTTTGTTTTTTTTTATATCCTACGTGTTCCTTTTGTTTTTCCTCCAAATCAAAGAGGATCTAAAGAAAATTCTTGTGTTTACCTTGTGGTGAATAATTTATAATATTTATTTATGTATTTTTAATTCATGTGATATACAATATGCGATGATATCTAATTTTGATGTTTTTATTGCTACGCGTGAAACTCATGCTAATAAAGAAGCCTTGAAACGCAGAATCCAATGCTTTTGTCATTTTGCGTAAAGTCAAGTGATTCCCGTGTCATATGGCTTCACATCAATCAATAATCGCCCGTAAACAGTAAACTTGGATGATGTTGCAGGTTTCTCCTCAGTGAAAATTCAGACCGGGCGTGAGTCCGATGTTTGTATGGACGAAATTGTGTTAGTGTCATCAAGTGCCGATGGCAACTTCTGGCTCCAAACTCTCTCTGTCCAAGGATTCACGAAGGTTTTGCACGAACCAGAACGCAATGCAGCCACTCGCGCTAGAGTTGAGGGAACATGTATGGCCTGCTACTGATGTGGCTGCCAATACGTGCCATTTTGGTGCCCTTCTGCGTCGGTTACCGAGCTAAGGTGCTCTTTTTATCGGTGATCCGTCGGAAAAACCTTTACCAGAATACGCCTTTGCCTTAGATATATTATATGCCTCTGCAACTGGTCGAACCGGCTGGTGCCTGAACCATGGGAAAAAGAAGAAAAGAAAGAAACTTTACTTGTTGCAAAGTCAGCGCGCTCTGTATCGCGAGTGCTTTTACGATGATGCCCGTATGGTTTGTCTTGTGGTTGTGGGTGCTTCAGCTTAGTGGAATCAAATACCTAAGGTGTCAACGCTCTAGAAGGTCTTCCCCCTCTTCGCGGTATTATTCTGATCCTTTTTTCCTCGTCTTTTTCGCGACGGATCGGTCATTTAGACTTTTTATCTTTCTCCAGCAGGGCATTAGTCACCTCATATTTTCAGACCGGGAAGAATTATGCATTTTGTGGAAATGGTAACCAGATGAATTTGTAGCTTGCATGCCAATGGATGAGAAGGGTCTTGCGATGAACAGTTTTATCAAAACTGCAAGCATATGGCCAGCTGAAATTTTCTTAAATTATGTCGTGTCGTACAGTCCGTGCTATGATTCTTGCTTTAGCAAGTGCTTCTTCTTCCTCCACTTTCTTTCCTTACTTCTTTCTCTTTGGTAATACCAAAAACTCGCGGGGTTAGGATTTAGGGTTTTGTTAGGCGTGACAGCGAGACGTTGGGGTTAGCGTCACAACGGGAGATGGGGGCAGCTGTGGTGAGGAGGGCGGCGACAGAGTAAGAGGCGGCGACGCTCGATGAGAATTGAGGAGGCGCTCAGACAATGCGAGTGGAGTTTTTAGGGAGGGAAGGGGGATGAGGCGAGATAGGAGGACTGGAAATTAACAAAGTTCCAATTACTTATGCATATATTCTATTCTTTAGTTGCGTAAGGTACCTTATACGATTTGGAGATGTGATATTAGCTGCTTGTTTTGCTGATGGGAATTTTGATGTATTCTTGCCTGAGATGAAATGGATCAATATTGTGCACGTTATGAACCGGCATACTTTGTGCAACTGCATTGAGGATTTGCATCCACTGGATGGACACTCCGATGGCTAGTTGAACAGAAAAATATGGTGCTTTGTCGAGTTGTATTTTGTTTTGTTTTTGAGAAAAAGTTGTATTTTGTAGTTCACTCAAACTAGCAATCTCGCACATGCAATGTTTGTTTGTCATGATATATATCATATGGGATATATAATCATATTCAAATTCATAAAATTTACCCATTTTAATATAATATATGACTCAAATATATAGATGTGTTTGGTGATCATGTTTTTGGCGAAGTTCTAAAGAAATTATCTTAAGCTCCTATATGAACATATGATGAGGCGGTGGCCTAATTTTTTGATAAGACGAAGGTAGCTACCGATTTGTTGGAGATTGACCTTGGTGATCCGACTATACCGTATACGACGATACGCGTTAGCAATCGCTAAACTAATCTCCGATGGTTATTGACCTTGTCGTGGGCACGATCAACCTGAACAACGAGGTTCGAGTTCCTACAGGCAACCGAAGAACCAGCAAGAATTGTGATAATATGCATATGAAATTACCAGTATTAATTAGGCACAAGAACGGGAAAGAAAGTGTTTGAGATTCCACTGGTGATGCGAACAAGGCGTTAGTCCTACACGACTTGTAGATGCAATATTGTAGCAGTAGCTAAACAACTCAATTAAACATGAGTCCTATAGGAGGTGGGGTGTATTTAAAGAGGGGTTGAGAGGATTTTCGTGGCCCCCAAGATAGGGGTCGAAAACCGTATGAACTGCAACCTTAAACTATCAAAACCGTTTGTTTTACAACCTCACATGGTTTAATGAGTGATTTCAACTAACATGTATGCCACGTGTCTCCCATGTCATTGCACAGCATCAAACAAATCAGTTCACATTGACTTTGACAAGTAAAGTTTGGGTTAAAACCACATTGAGCTCTAACAACTCTTTTCGTGCCGTATTTCTCCCTCCGTTCTCTATATTTACTGATTTGTTTTGATGATGTGGCATCCATGTCAGCCAAAACTACTTGTAAAATCACCTGAGGTTGTAAAGCGGACAGTTCCAATACTTAGACGGGTTTAGAGTTTAGGGTTAAAAAATAAAATTTTGTGAAAGTTCAGGGTTCAAAAGTGGAATATGCACATGAAGGACAGTCTACAGCAAACAGCCATGGTGGAGCACCGTGAGGAGGGGATTATGATTTCAAATAAGGTTGTATAGGGTCATTACTAGGATGTAATTGCTGGACTAAGTGATTAATTAATGCTTAATTTGTAGGTTTAACTTAATTTGTGTGTCGTAGGATGAGTTTCAGATGGACAGTTTAAGTGGTTTGAATTGTAAAACTCATACTTTTTATTTTGGTATAGATATAGACTAGTGTCTATTACTTAGGCCGTAGTAATTATGGCCAGCCCATTGGGCTTTACAAAATCCAAGTTAGTGCCTGGCCAGAACGCTGCTTTGTTAGCCCATCCTTCCTGCGTCCTTTTTCATCGTCAACGTCACTTCATCTTCTCTTCATCTGAAAATAGAATAAAAAATATTATTCTTCTTCTTCCCTTGTGTGTGTGGTGTGGTGGGGGTGGGGTAACGAACGCGTGAGCGATCTGGAACTTGGAAGTTGCTGCCATTAGAACTAGATGTGATGGACTCAAATGAAACATCCAAGTGTTTTTGAAGCTCCCCATGAAGGGTGGATTACAAACGTTGCAGAGAAGGTGAGAAAACCACACGGTATGCACACCATTCAAGCCACCCAAACTCACTTTACATGTATATATGTACCAGCCGTATAAATGGTGAAACGGACCCATCAATCAAACAAATGTACAGAGCCACCGATCGGCAGCCGGTGACTAGACGCGCGTGCCGCGCCGTGCGGCGACCACCTACAAGAACGCCTTGCGCAGCGCGACGGTGGACGCGACGGCAACCCCGTAGAGGAGAATGAAGATGCCGGTGACGTTGATGAGCTTGCTCTCGCTACCGGACGCGGCGCCGGCGCTCTTCTCGACGAGCCCCGTCTGCGCGGCGCACACGGCCAGCAGGAAGATGGCGAGCCCACCCATGACGTGCATCGGCGCCGCGGCGGCCCGCGCGCGCTCGTGGGTGCCGGGCATCCAGAACACGAAGAAGCCGATGAGCCACTGCAGGGCGAAGAGGGAGATGGCGCTGATGCCAAGCCACGAGTGGAGGCTGACGAGGTCCGGCGCCACGGCCACGTCGTGGTATTTGAACGCCGCGTAGACGCCGAAGATGCCGAGGATGAGGCCGACCAGGTGCACCAGCATGTGCACCATCTTCTGTATCCGGTGATTCATCGGGATCGTTGTGTACGCCAGTATGGCTGCAAATTTTAATTTGTTTTACCACGACATAAACATACTCATTAGCTAGCTAGCACCACAGCGATTACATCCATACTAGTTAATTTTCATCATTTTGAACATGATTTATAAGGAAAACAAAATTAAGCGTTGAGATAATTATTTTCACGAACAGTCCTATATATATATATATCTCGGCAAATGGGCTCGAGACTAGGCTGCAATTCAGGGATATTTGAAGAACTAACTTTTGTGCTTGTTCTAGAAAAAAAATCCTTTACGCTCACAATATTCCAGAGAAATCCTTTACGCTCACAATGTTCCAGAGAAAACTATCATCGTACTTAAAAAAAAGAAAGAACTATCATAGTACTTGCCAATTGCAAAGCTGAACTTGGCAGGAAAACGTAGCGATCCACGTTGGTCATCCTCAGAAAAAATCCGAGGTGACCTTTGTTATGGACACCGACCCAACACACTGATTGGCAGGCACTTCGCGATGAGGCTGGTCCAGTGCTTTTGTAGCCACCAAACACCTAAAAAGCCCTATCAATCAGGTCTGAAGTCTAGAGTAGTGACACCTTGTTCTCTCACTACAAACCAATAGTGGGAATATGGCCCATGTCAACAACTACTACTGCTACATCTTCAGGGGCTTTTGGCAGTGATGGTTCTGTTGCTACGTTTTGCCAAATAGTAGACTCGTATATGTTCCACTAAACCTAGTTAAGAATACGATTGATCATAGAGTTTGGGAGTTGGTACAATGTTGATGGTTCGGGGTAGTGTATATTGGACGTACCTTCTCCAATAAGAAGAATGAACCCCCAGGACATCACGAAAGGATGGACCTGCATTTCAGAAAGTAGAGATCAGTTTCACAAGTGCAATTAAAAGGCCAGTTCAATGTACACAACGTTTCTGCAAATAAAACTACTACTGGCCTGCACGTACATATCGCAGTCGATCTTACTGCATAGATCGTTCTAATTTTGAAGAACGAAGGAACAGCAATAGCAAGAACAAATGCATCGATTCGTACGTTGAAAATCTGGTCGGGATCGTCGGACTGAATGTGATGCCGCCGCGGAAGCGCAGCAGCCAGACGAGCATGAGGACGGCGGTGGTTAGGAAGAGCACGTGCGCGAACATGGCCACGCCCGAGGCCACGACGGAGTGGTGGTGGTGGCTCCCGATGATCCCCCCGATCGGCATGGCTGCCCGCAGCTGCTGATCGCGGCAAGATGGCGGCGAGTCTCTGCGACGATGATGGAAGATATGGGTGAGCGTGAATGCGTGATCAGCTCAGCTGCATAATTCTGCATGGGCGCACCGGGGTTTTAACGTCCCCGCCGGCTCCCGGGAATCTGAGGTTACACCGGGACGGTGGACTTGGGTTTGGTATATTTAGCGAGCTGGGCGTTTAGCAAGGCATCTGCCGCGCTATATATGTGGTTGCTTTGCGATGGAAGCAAGTAATCCTTCTGAAGAATGCTGAGACTCCAGAGCATGTCGTCCATACTGAGTCTGAGCCGTAGCATGTTGGTTTTTGGCTGCTATGTGGCGAAGTCAACGGTGCAGCTACGTGTGTAACCTGACAACGGTAGTATGTTGGATAAGGTCATGAATGATCATGCCAGAATGTTTTTTTTCTGAAATTGCTAATGAATACTCGAGTATTTTCTTTATTTTAGGAGTACTTAAATTTAAGAGGATAAGAATATATGACCTATCGGATAAAGTTCTGAGTGCTTAAAAGTTGAGTGCTCCATAAAAAATACCCATTCCTTCTTAGACGCTACTTTTTTTTTAACTTAACTGTTTTTTAGTGGATGTCATTCAGGTTGTAAGCAGCCCAAAACAAACTACCAAACCTTGGCATCCAAATGGACCAGAAGGATGGGCCTCTGTAAACAAGGCCCACTAGGGTGAGTGGACTGGGCTCATTATAAGCAGAGCTAAACCATTGCTGCCTCTAGAAGAGTAGAACGCGACGGAATCGATGAACTGCTTCAACAATCGGTGACAGAGTTTCTGTGGCAAAGCAGCCTAATTGACGCGCCGGTGGACTAGACTCTGTATTAGCGATGCAGTTGTTATAAAATCCGATGGTTGCAGTTTGTTATAAAATCCGATGGTCGTATATTCGTAGAAAAGTAAATAAATATGAGAATATAAGGTGGTATTTTTTTATTAGATTAGATTTTACTAATATAAACTCTTAATAATACATAAAAAGTAACCCGAAGACCATATTTTTATTTGTAGGCCAACTATGGGAGTTAGGGTTAGTAATTGAATACATGTGGGCCTAAGGGGGAGACCCGACGGGCCAGATGGCCCATTTCTAGGAGATCCGGTTTCATAACACTTCCTCTTGGCAATTACTGCGAAATGTTCATGTCTCATTAAAACTCCAAAAATCTAATGAGAAAAATTAGAAAAATAACGCACTACATTCGCCGTTTTATTGCATTAGTTGCTTCATTAAAAAACTTGTGGATGAGAAACTCCTTGTGAAAACTTATCAAGAAAAAAAAAGAGTACAACCTATTGAGTTTGATTAATCTTCTATTGATTTAATCAATGAATGATATTTACTATAATGTTTGTCATTATTATACCACTTGGTTAATTCTTAATCCAGGAACTCCTTCCCTTGAACGATGCATACCTACGAAAGGAACTTCAATTCGAGCTAAGTACTTAAGAATTGATGTTTCAATCTATATTATTACATTGTAGAATATATTCAAAGAACAAAGTAATTATCAATGTTTGATTCCTGTAAGTAAATTAAAATCTTGAACTTTTGTGGTTCTAATGCGATAATTAAAGTCTCCTTTTGTACTTACTCTCCCTCAAGATGGCTCCGTTAGAATCTTCGTGTCTAATTTGTATGTTTCTAGTGGAAACACTGTAGGTAATATATTATGTATATGAAATAATGCGGATGGCATATCCATGAACACCTAGGTAGACATCCATCGTACCATATGATTTATTGTCTAACCCCGGTACCATTGATCTACAAGGTCACCTAGGTTTATTAAGGTGACAATATACCGGACCAAGACATGAGTGTGGTGTGACTATATTGTGATTCCCTAGAGATTTGTCTCGATCACCCTACTTCAGCTTGCACATAGAGATAGCAAAATACATAGCATGAATCCAACCATAAAAATAAAATGGCCCTAAGACTAGGCCTTAGACCATATATAGCCTAAGAGGATTACTCACGCATACTTGCAAAAGCTATGATCGAAATAGTAGATTGATAGACTGAAACAAATATTTTAATAGGAATGCTTAAAATCTGTCTTACAATCTTGCTCTTAGCAATCGAAGTATAAGGAGTACAAGGATCTAAGACTTATGGCTATTGTTGACGCTTGCTCCCTCGAATGGTAAACTTGTGCACCCCCGTTCGAATACTGTGACTAATGAGGATGCATGGGGAATCAACTCCGCCCGACCTACTGTCTATGGCACCGACATACGTACTGACACAAGAGCACGCAGGGTTTGGATGGAAATAAATAATAATATATTGATCTATCTCCTAAGAGCACCTCCCAAATGAGAGGGGGGTGCCTCCCTATTTATAAGGAGGGAGAGGGGCAATGTTTGTTTACAACTCTGCCCCTGGGTAGTTTATAATTTACCTTGGGTACATCACACCATTAAGGGCATTACAGTATTTTCTCGTCTACCCTATGGAATATCTACAGCATATTCCTTGAGTCTTCATGCAAACAAACGTCTTGCTTCTGCTCCTTGTGCCGCAGCATGACCTGTCCTCGAGATGCGTGCTTCGTCATACTCGAGACTCTCACTTTACAGCACTTGACACCATAGTAGCTTACATCTTGTTTACTACACTTAGTGCCGTCATGCCTTGAAGTCTTGTTTAATGCTTTTTGTGCTGTAGAAGCCTAGGGTCTTGTTTACCGCTCTTTGTGCCGTAGTAGCCTTATGTCTTGTTTATCACTCTTTGTGTCATAGTATCCTTGGGTCTTGTTTACAATGCTTTGTGCCGTAGAAGCCTTAAGTCTTGTTTACTGCTCTTGTGTCGTAGTAGTCCTCAGGTTTTTGTCTACCGCTCTTTGTGCCATACTAGCTTGGGTCTTGTTTATGACACTTAGTGCCGTCGTGCCTTAAGTCTTGTTTACCACTCTTTGTGCCGTAGAAGCCTTGAGTCTGTTTACCGCTCTGTGGCATAGTATTCTTCTTCATCACTCTTTGTGCGGTAGTATCCTTGGGTCTTGTTACCGCTCTTTGTACTATAGTCGCCTTGGGTCTTGTTTGTAGTGTTGTACATGGTGCTAAGTCGCAAGGTGTTAGACACTTAACCAAATTGATAAAGGATTGGTTTATTACTTGGGCGTTTGCATCGATTCAGGTGTGGGTTGGTGAACCTTCACACAACATTGGCCACTTGACGCTCCGGGCGATCGAGAAGCGCCCGTCCGGATTAGCACTTTAATCCATTATGATGACGCGCCATCTGGATCAACATATCCTCTCTACCTTCTTCTCCCCATCTATTCTTTTGTTGCCCCCTTTCTTCTCTAGAAACTCAATCAAAGAAGCAAAGGGCTAAAAGGTTGAAAATTTTATGTCACGTGGCTGCTAGGGCAAAAAAACAAGCCAAATTTGTTGTTGTAGCAAGGACGTGGCAAATAGCAGAATTAGGGTGTTATCGTGGCAGTAAAAACAGGCAAAGGTCCTGCCGCTAAAAGAAGTGGCAACGTCATAGAGGAAGTTTGGGAACTTGGATTGAAAACCTGTCTTAGAAGCCAAAATTCGAAAGTCTTGATTTGCATCGGTGTAAATACGGATGGATTTTTTAGGTGCTTTTATTGTTACCTTCATTTGAGTGGTCGTGGAACCAAAACGGGTATAGTATGCAAAAGTTACAACGACTTTACTGCTAAAAAGCTTCTTTTTTATTGATTTTTTAGTAGGATCTCATCACAAGGGGTGGGGGTATAAATTCCCCCCTCTTGCCTCCACCATCCCTTCCAGCTCCCGCCTCCTCTCGCCTTCTTCTTAGGAGCAAGGGCGGGTCACCCTCGCAAGGTAAGAGCGGCGCATGGCGAGGCTTGGGGATCATGGCACGATGGCCTCGACTGCAGGTGATATAGCGCAGCGAAGCAACTTCCGCCCGCAGGCGAGGTGGAGCAGCAAGGCGTCTTCGGCCCGCTGAAAAGATCAAGCGACGACGGCAGTCTCAATCCACGGCCGAGTTTGAGTAGAGGGGTTGCTCGCTAGGTGTGCACTCGCTCAGGGGCCGACAACACCACACGAACTCGGGAGCGAGGTCCTCGCCAAGCCCCATAATTTTTACCTCAATTTCTTGTTTTTTCTTCTTTTCCTTCCTTGGGAAATGCATGATGAGTTTGCATGAAAGAAGATTAAATTTGATGTTTTCCTCCGTCGTATGATGAAAGCACCTCGGTTCTCAAGAAAGGTCTTCCCAAAATAATTGGTGTAACATTATCTTCAATAACATCAAGCACAATAAAGTTAACGGGAACCGAAAAATCCACAAGTTGGAGTTTCATGTTACAAGGAACAAGCTTACCTAAATTTAATTTTTCATAAATATATTTTTGGCATGGTAGAGACACTAGCATTAAGATCACAAAGAGTATCAATGAAATTACTACCAACATTATGATAATAGGCTCATAAATACCTTTTAACTTGAGAGGGTAGCATTCATATCTAAGCATTTCTTCCTTCCTAAGACCAATCACTTTCATTGCTACTTTACTAATAAAATATTCATAAATGGGATCCTTAATAATAGCATAAGGAACTAGCATGCATGATTTTAATTAATTCATCCATTACAAATTCACGAGCACTACCTCAGAAAACACTTCTGCTACATGATCATCATTGACGGGCACAAGGAGACCCGTCGCTAATTAGAGGCAACATTGACGGGTGAGCTCGTGCCCGTCAGTAGTAGTGATATGCAAGGCGAGGCATCCAACTTCTATTGACGGGCACAATATCCGCCCGTCAGTAAAAGTGGGGACGAGAGGCCCAACTTGGCATCTCCACTCTCGTGCCCGTCAGTGAAGATCGGATCTTCACTGACGGGCGCCATTTTGTGCCCGTCAGTGATAGTTCTTTTCTTTTCCTGCCTTTTCTTCTAGGGTTTAGGGTTTACTTCACTGACGGGCGCCATTGTGTGCCCGTCAGTGATAGTTCTCCCTTTTCCTGGTGACCCCCTAGCCTCCTCTCTCTTAAGCTGCCGCCCCAATCGCCCCACACCGCCACACGCACTCCTTTCTTTCTCCCGAACGCCCTAGCGGCCGCCGCTCCTCCTCCTCCGCGTCCCCCCAACGCGACCTCTACGTGCTCGCCAAGCTCAAGACCGCCCTCGTCCCCGCCTCCGCGCCCTCCCCCGCGCTCGCCGACTGGGACCCATCCAGCTGCACGGGGGCTCGCTGCCACCCGAGTTCCCCCGATGCTCCTCCTCCCCACGCCAGACGGCGATGGCGACAACAACCAGCAGCAGCAACAGCAGCCGTCTCCCTCGTTTGGCAGCGTCGCCCCCTCGAAGCCGGGCCCTGCCCGACTACCAGCATCGCGTCTCCGAGCTCGCTGCGCAGCCCCCTGCCGCCGACGCTCCGCCGCGCCCGAGTCCAAGGATGGCCCCCGTCGCGGATCCGTGCCCCTTCGTGCGTCCGAGTCCGAGGATGCCTGAGTGCGAGGTGGTTTTGATGTGTGCAGGTGGAGCACCTCGTCGGGCTGGAGTCGTCGTCGAGCCGCCATGTCCATCGTGTAGCGGCGGAGGTCGTGGGCTTCGGCGGCGTGCGGATGGAGGCGGATCTGGCGTCCGAAGCGGCACCCACGGCGGCAGGTCACAGCGGCGGCGGGTGTGGGCTCGGGGGGCTCGGGCTCATGCTGGGCCTGGTGCCCTTTTTTTTAGATCCTAGGTATATCTCCACTGATGGCACCGCGTCCGTCAGTGGGTTTTTTATTTCCACTGATAGGAGCTCACTGACGGGCGTCGTGAAACCCGTCAGTGGAGGCTATTTTGCGCCCGTCAGTGTAGGGGTTATACGGGGTAGTGGAGCAACATCATTAGAACCTTTACCTTTCATTGGATCATCACTTGGAATAGAAGGAGTGCTTTTGACATCATTAGTATAATTGAAAGATGGCACATTAATATTAGGAGTAGTGATAAGTCATCTAATAAAGTCAAAGTCATCATTAAGAATACTAGCGGAAGAGTCTAAACTAGCATTGCTTCACCCATACTAGCAAGATATACTAACCAAGTACCAACTAATTTTTTGTGTTTAAAAATAAGCAAGTAAACAAGCTAATAAAAATAAAGGAGGTAGTCAAATCAAGTTTGAGACTGAAACTAATATTGCCTCCATGACAACGACACCAGAAAACCCTCTTGATGTCCTCCAAGTGTAGACGATCAATTGTAGCATTTTCCATGAGAGAAAGTGACGAACCAATAAAGAGGTGGTGATTGGATCATTTGGTCTTAAACCCACACAAAAAACAAATGAAAGTGAAGGATGAAATTTACAACTACCTTTCTCAAATAGGCATGGACCTCACAATGCACTAGATAATTAAAAGGTGTAATTACTAGACCTAATAAATTGAAACTATTTTGTAATAAATAAAACAACAAGCTAAATATTTCTAAAAGTGGTGGAAACGGTGTTCTAACGGTGGAAATTGGGGCATGTGGTATATAGGTTCACTAATAGCAATTCTCAAGAAAGTAACATGGATTATGAAACATACAAAGTACCAACTAAGTACTTAGAAGAAGTAAAAGAAAGACTAACATTACTAGCAATACATAGATAAAACTACCATTTGTCCAACAACCAATTCAAGGTGTACATTAAGGCATAGCTATAACAAATACTAATAATCTTGCTAACAAAATGCAGAGAGGACCACACGGTTGACTGCTCTACCCCCATCCCCCGTACTTACCAACAAATGCATCACTAAAGTGTTGTGCATGGCCAATTCACAACACATAATCTAACACAACTATAAAAGACATATCATGTAATAGATCAAATTTGAAGCAAATAATTGATTACATCAAAGATGGATGATAATCATAATAACATGATTACATCGAAGATGAATGGTCATCTCAATAATCATGAGAATGCTACATAGCTAATACCACACACTCCATAGCCTCGATAGGACTACTAGAAAATCATGAATGACATCAAGAAAAACATAATAGATTAATTTCATAACTTAAAGAATACCAAGATACAATACTGATACAAGTTGCTGATGTTGTAGATAAAGCATAAGGAGATCTAGTCTATGGGTAGTGATCGTAGAGATGGAAAATCAACGGCGATATTCTTTGTCTCCCTCTTCTGTCCTTCCTCGATTTGCTTTTGTTCCCCTCTGTTTCTCCTCTGTTTGTGACACGAGGCGTTCAATTTCTCCTTTGTTTGCGACGTGAGACGTTCTGATAAATGATCATTTTATTCATTCCTTTGGTCTCTTCACCCTTGTTGCTTTTCATGTTCCTTGATTTGGCTTTGTGCTACCATTTAGCTGTTGTTTAATCATGTATTGTGTGATCTTCACTCAAGAATGGCCTAGAAGTTTGCATCTAACTGTTCTAGTCTATCATTCGCTAAGCTTAAAGTAGAAGATTGAAAGGCTTGTTGGGTTGTATTTAACATTAATCTGTTCTAAGATTAAATTGATCCATGTCCTCTTCAGCAGCTGCTCTGTTCAGTTGTGATCACTGTTTCTCTTTTTTTTCTAGGACTATCATGACCCTACCAGTCCTACCTAAATATTAGTCTTTGATCAGGCCCCTCATTGTCAGAATTATGGAGCAGATAGATGATACACCTTGTCATGTAAGTGTAACCAGGTTGTAACTTGGAAATACTCCATTTTACTAGTATAAAACTAACAGGTCTTGGGACCTGATGCAGCTTCATCAAATGATCAAGTGCGCTAATCCTAGACTTGTTGTTGCTTGGAAGCTTTAGATTTTAGATTGTGCGACGCAGCAAGCACAACAACCCACGTTACTGACCCAAACCTGTGAAAGGAGACCTGACAACGATGCCTCTCTCAAAGTCTGCTTGATAATGACCAAGATAAGAACAAGAGGCAGAGAGGAAAAAATGATGAAAGGATGTCTTTTTTTTTGAAACGAAGGCAAAAGATATGCCTTTTTCATTAATTAAAAGAGTTTAGTACATGACCGGGCACGGAGGCCAAGGAAGAAAAAGAGTCTAATCTCTCAAAGAAAGGATCCCAAATGTTTTGCTCCGGCAATGGCCCAATTTGCTGCCACCATCTTAATTTGCATGCAAACGATCACTGGCAAGGTCGATTTGTTTCGGAAGACCATGGCGTTTTGCTCGTTCCAAATTTCCCAGGTAACTAGCATGACAAGGGAGGCCATCGCCTTTCGATGACTACCGCAGTTGTGCACGATCTCCATCCACCAGTTCTTGACCCTGCCAGCGCCGTGCCATAAACTTGGCTAGAAGTTGGTGATTCCAATTCAATCTCTAACCAAATTCCAGATGCGAATAGAGTAGCGACACTAGAAAAGAAGGTGAGCTGCCGACTCTAGTACCTGCTTGCAAAGGGGGCAGGGACCAGAGTTGGGCCAACCCCGGCGCGCTAGCCAGTCATTAGTCCATACCCTATTCTAGATGATGAGCCAAGCAAAAAGTTTACATTTGGCAAGCCTTCCAAATGGTGCTTTGTATGTGCGTGGCAGTGGCTCCGAGGAATTGTGCCTTATAGGTGGAGGCGGCAGAGTATTGTTTATTTGCTGTGAATTTCCATCGGTTTGAGTCTGAGGACTCTGGGTCAAGGTGCACTTGGGCAAGCCTAGTCCAAAGGGTAGTAAACTCCTGAATGTGCTCAACGGATAGAGCCTCGTGCGTATAAATTTTGCTGACCCAAGCGTCTTGATGAAGGGCTTTTTAGACACACCATTTCTTCTTTTTTGAGATATCATGGATCTTTGGGGCGATGTATCTAGGCCATTCCCCGGTGAGCCATGGCGAGTCCCAGAAATTAGCTTTGGCCCCATTCCCAATGGTGATGATGGTAGACGCATAGAAAAGGTCCAAGTCCACGTCGTCACATGGGGAACTCAATCCAATCCAAGCTCTGTCTAGGGCAGTCCACTGAAGCCATGGCCAACGGAGTCTAAGCGCTCGCGCGAGCTTGTCAAGGTGCAAAATACCGAGACCACCACCGGTCGTAGGACGGTAGACGCTTTCCCAATTGACTTTGCATTTTCCACCTGATGCCTTGTTTCCCCCCACCCATAGGAAAGCCCGACGCAGTTGTCTATGTTATTCTGCACACTTGCAGGCATGTTCAGCGGCGCGAGGTGGTATACCGCCTGCGAAGTGAGCACGGATTTCACAAGAGTTGCACGGCCCGCTGCCATGAAGAATTTGCCTTTCCACGCTGCCAGCTTGCTTGCGATCTTGTCCTCAAGATGTTGGAAGTGAATCTTTTGCAATCCTCTGATAGAAAGCGGCAAGCCGAGATAACGCATTGGGAAAGTGGTCTTGGTCGCAGGGAAGGTACGCAGAATGTCTTGGAGCTCAAGACCCTGACACCGAATCGGTGTCACCTGACTTTTCTAAAAGTTTGTTGTGAGACTTGTGACGTCGGCAAAGTGCTTCAGAATTATGTTAGCGTCTCAATGTCCTCTTTTATAGGAGTCATGAAAATGGCCGCGTCATCAATGTATAGGGAGGTCCCTAATCCAAGCCCCTCTCCCCGGGAGGCGGTGAAGAGACCCATGCTCGGTGGCCAGCTCGAGGAACCGTTGAAGAGGATCAATGGCCAAGATAAAAAAGAAGCGGCAATAGATGTCACTCTTGTAACATATAATGCGATCTGCCAGTCCCTCTGATCGTGACACGAGTGCATGCATGGCCCTGTTAGTTCCGTCAGATTTGTAGGGCAAAAACTTGTACATTGTTCCGGTGATGGTGCAGTCCATTTTTGTATAGGACTCTCTGAGGCTGGACAGAACTCTATCCTGCTAAAAGTATCCTCTAGTTCATTGCAAGTTATGTTAGTCTCAGTCCTAGGGTGGCAAACAGCAACAGCCGGCGGCGGCAGGTTCCCCCAAAATGTGGCTAGTGGGCGCGTAATTGGGCATATTTACTGGGGGCATATCGTGTGCACTAAGTGGTACGGAGTGTACTAATATACTAGAGATTCAATTAGTATCTCCAATAATCATCTAAAATCTAAAAAAGAATTGACGACATTGACAAGATATACATCTAACTTTTTATAAAATTCAAATCCAAACTCAATACACGTATTGGAAAACAAAAAGATAAATCTTATTGTTAATAATAGATTTGGATACTATCCACATCATAATTTAAATATGTATTATTCATAACAGGATTTGTCTTTTGTGTTTCTCTATATGTGGATCATATTTTGTTTTGAAATTTTAAGCAAGGTGATATATGTTATGTCAATGTTGTAAAAGAGTTCAATTTTTTTATGATCATTAGTTGCATTAATTAGGTTTTTAATATACTAATACACCTCATATGACTAGTGCACATAATATGCCTCCGTATTTATGAGACCGGCTTTATGAATCGCCGTCGGCCTGCGGGTTCAGAAAGAAAACGGAGGCAGAAAAATTTTCTGATCTCGCGCGGCTGCTCCATTTGGAATTCCTCCTGTGACTGGTGGCTGAGGCGCGGACCGGACAGTGCTGGTGCCGTTGTCTCGTGGGAAAAGCTTCGGGTTTGCGTGGCTACACGAGCCGGGGCGCGCGGAGACCATGTTTTGGCCCCCTTAGGAACGGCTTGAGCTTGTGCATAAGCCAACTGTCTAGATAAGCCATGTATAAGCTCCGGTGGAAATAAGCTTTGAAAATAAGCTCTACCTGTTAGGAACAGCTTATAGATTTGATCTTATTCTGTATAGAGAAGGGTGCAAAGTCTGAAATACCCTTGAAATTATTTGTTTGTTGTTTAATAGATGAAATTGTTGTTTTGGAGAGTTTATTTGCACAAGTAGTCAAGAAAATTAATTAAAAAAATTAAAACAACAACAATATAACATTTTGAAATACAACATTAACTATTGATTGCAGTTTACAAGTTCTTACAATAAAAATTCATCAGAAAGCTATTACAATAACTATTGATCTAAGCTATTTGGCATTGTACATCTGGTTCTCATCATCTAGCAAATCTGAGTGTATATACATAAATTTCACACACTGCAATTAACCATCCACAGCATACACACTAACGAATCCATTACAAACTCATATCCATCTCAGGAATTGAATGGGAAAAGTGGAAAAAAGAGAAGAAATTGACCGCCGGGGGGGTGAGCTTGGCCATCCGGGGGGCGTCGGGGGAGGTAGCTTGGCGTGAGCTTGCCGCCGGGGGTGAGCTTGGCGTCGGCGGCGACCAGGTCAGTGGCAGCAGTAGCGGCAACCTACTCGAGTAGGGTGGTGACGGCGGCGGCCCGGCGGGGGAGGTAGCTTCGCGTCGAGAGAGAGCTTGCCGCCGGGGGTGAGCTTGGCGTCGGCGGCGACCTGGTCAGCGGCAGCGGCTCCGGCTCGGGGAGTGGCGGGGGAAGAGAGGACTCGGGATCCAGCGGGGAGACGAGGGAGGCTGGATCCGGTGGGGGAAGCGGCGGGAGAGGCCGGATCAGGTGGGGAAATCGGCGGGGGAAGCGGCGGGAGAGGCGGAGGAGGCGGGATCCGGCCGGGTAGGCGGTGACAACTGGCGGGGGAGGCGGCGGGGAGGCGGGGGTGAGCGGGGGTAAGGCGCTGGAGATCGAGCCGACGGCGGGGGAGGCGGGGGTGAGCGGGGAGGCGGCGCCGCGGGGAGAGAGCAAAGGGAGAAGGGAGGGGAACGACCTGTGAGGTCAGGGAAGAAAGAAAAGAAACGGGGAGTGGCAGTTTTTTTAATTAATGTCAAAACTGAGGGTAAGATTGGAACGAGATAAGTGAGGGGAGGGGAGAAGCTCGGAAAGCCACAAAATTGGGGCTTCCTGCCACCAATGGAGAATGGGGTGGGCTTAGAAATTAAGCTTTGCCACAATTTTGTCTTAGGTTTAGCTTATGGTTTTTTTTCACCTAGAAGCTCTTGGGAAGCTGTTCCTAAGGGGGCCATAAGCTCCCACCTCTTCGAAACGCCACTTCCATCCGGTGCTGTCCACCGACTCCACCGAGCCAATGGCCCGCCTCTCGCCGTTGCCGTCCGGCAGCAGCCGCTGTCTGTCGGAGCTCCTGGAGGAGCAGCAGGAGCCCTTGTCCTTCCACCTCTACCTCCTCGACAAGGGCTACTCCCCCGCCCTCCTCGACGCCGCCGGAGGTAGCGCCGCCGCCGCCGCCTCAACATGCTGGCCGAGGAGCAGACGCACCTCCCCTTGCTGAGGCGGATGGTGGCGAGAAGGAAGACGCGCGTGAGCGGCCTATTCGGCCTACTCCTCTCCAAGATCCTCCGCGGCACAGCGACGACGGTCGCGGCCAAGAAGAAGAAGAAGCTGTAGCCTGCCGCCATTGACTACGGTGCCGTCAACGGCGAGAAGACGCCGAGCAATCTAAAGAATGCCATCCTGTCTTCTCCGCTCCGCGCCGTCGAGGCAGATGGGGACGAAGCAGAGGACGAGGAGCAAGACGAAGACGACGACGACGACTCGTCGAAGCAGCTGAGCCCTGTCTCCGTCTTGGAGCAGCGGACATTCGAGCAGGCGCCACCGGCGTACGCGAAGAGTAAGCAAGCATGCAGCCTCCATCTCTTTCCTCTCCACCATTAATCGTCCACCATGTACAGACCTCACGCAGATCAATTGCAACCATCGCAGAAGCCATGGTCATCATCAGGGATCTCCTGGATTCGGCTAACAGTCCCGCATTGCTCGATCAGCTGCTAGACAAAGACAGGAACAACAAGTTCAAGGATGGCCGCAGCCGCAACCACATGCCAACAACAACGACGGCGGCCCCGGCGCCAGCGCCGAAGAGGACTGGCCGGACTACCGGTGCCGCAAATTGGGAGGAGATGTTTGAGGCAGAGCTGGCCAAGGTGCACGACCTCATAGCGTCGTACATGGCCTGCGGGAGGGTGGGGCCGGGGGACGTACGGTCGGGGCGGTGGGACGTCGGCGCCGAGCTCGCGGTCACCGTGCTCGAAGCGTTGACGGAGGAGATAGCGGTGGAGCTGATGGGGATGGTCCATGACGATGCCATTGACAACTGAGGGCGGTCATGCTGCTGATGACGTTGATGTTTGTTTGGTTTTCTGGTGGATGATGTGATTGATGTGTATCATATGGTTGATGGTGGTCTTTTGCGTTGCTTAGCATTAGTTTGCTAATAGGGCATCCCTAACTACTACCCCTGCTCCTTGGCATGAGGTCATGCAAAAATTAATAGTTGTATATGGATTAGTGAAGAAATGAAAAAAAGAAGAAATATTGCAATATGTATATCTAGAAGACTGTGATGTGTGACTTTGGAAATCTCTCGAACGTCTCCTATTGAGTTCAGTGGAAAAAGGGGCAATTATAAATAGTTTTTTGAACATTATTTTTTCGTGCGAAAGAACACATTATTTGTATGTTAATCTTTTCGGCATTTTTAGGTCACATTTAAATTTTCTTAACTTTTAGTCGGCCTTTCAAATGCATGCCCACCTTGCCTCCTTCGTCTCCGCGCCTCATACTGTGGTTCGGCAAATCCGGTGTCCACCACAACCAACAAATGACCTCCTTCTTTTCTTTATATTGACAGATCATCCGTTGCCCTAGTGATCAAGAATCGCCTAAGAAGACAAGGAAAGGGTGGCGGTGGATGAGTGTCGAATAAGAGGATGGCGATACCAGTCTCATGGTAGAGGCACACAGGAGTCGGCGAGTAGGGGAGATGGTGGTGTGAAGGGACAGTGAACCATCTCGAGATGCACATCCAGGAATGCGAAGAAGACAAGTTCAAAGCAACATGTCGGTCTGAAACACTGTTGTAGACCTGTGGGATTCAGTTTCCGGAGTACGTAAAGCATCACGGTGATATGACGCTATCTATCCAATCCATCGAGACGCAAGCTTTGTGTTTTCTATCTACCCAGCCCGCCTTGGGCTTGTAAATAACCCTTTTCTATCTATCCAATCCATCGAGACGCAAGCTTTGCGTTTTCTCGAAGAAAAAAATATGACGCTATTTAGTGTAAATTTGAGAATTCTCTGGCCGTATCCTCAACACACATGATAATGTACCCTTAGGTCGCAATGTACCTAACAGATTCAGCTCTCCACATAGCCTCATCCTGCACTTATTTAATGATGGGCTCTCCATATTACAATATACATACAACATAATCATTTTGTTTGATCATGACCTAGAGCAAGCGAAGAACCTCAAGATTAAATTATGCCTATTTGAACATTTATCAGGCTTGAAGATTAATTTCCACGAAAGTAATATATATTGCTTTGGGGAAGCTAAGGACCGTGAATCCCAATATAAACAATTATTTGGATGCGGAATTTGGTCTTTTCTATTTTGTTATCTAGACATCCCAATGCATTAACCCAGACTAGAAACCCAGATTGGAAGCACAATGAGGATAGGTTTGAGTCACGACTCAATTCATGGAAAGGAAAAAATTTATTGATGGGAGGCAGACTAGTTTTAATAAACTCGGTTCTTACTAATCTCCCAATGTTCATACTCTCCTTTTTGAGGTTCTAGTATGGGTCCAAGGACGGTGGGATTATTTTTGCTCTTGGTTCTACTGGCAAAGTGAGATGAAACAAAAATACATACTTATCAAATGGAGTATTTGTTGTAGACCGGAAGACCAAGAGGGGTTTAGGGATCCAAAATCTAAAACAAAAGAACATTGCTATGCTAAGTAAGTGGCTTTTTAAATTCTCAAATGAGGATGGCATGTGGCAGCAACTTCTCAGGAAAAATATTTGAGATCTAAGACCCTTTCCCAAGTGGATTTTAAACCGGGCGACTCACATTTTTGGGGCTCATGGCAATGAAGGAACTTTTCCTTTAGTTATGTCACTTCCAAATGGGTAATGGGGTACAAACAAGGTTCTAGAAAGACATCTAGTGTGGACACACCCCGCTCAAAGATAAATAACCTAGATTGTATAATGTGTCTAGACATCCACATGCAATTGTAGCAGCGGTTTTCCAAAGCTTGCCTCTGTCCCTAGCCTTTAGGCAGGCTCTGATTGGGCCAAAATTGGAATGCATTGGCACAAGAGACTGCTGGGGTCACTCTCTCAGGGGTTCAGGATAGTGTGCACTGGGTTTTACATAACAATGGACAGTTTTCTATTAAATCGATGTATCACGTACTAATGAACCCCAATATTCAGTTTTACCATAAGTATTATTGGAAACTTTGAATCCCCCTCAAAACCAGGATTTTCTTATGGAACTTAGGGCGAGGGGTCATACTAACAAAAGATAATCTCAAAAAGAGGAACTGGAATGGAAACCCCACATGCGCATGAGACAATTCAACACATTTTTTCTTATTGCTACATTGCTTGGTTTTGTTGGTGGGTGGTTCGCATCGCCTTTAATCTGGAGCAGCCACACACGGTTGCACATATGGTGTGAAATTGGTGTTCAAATGTTGATGCAGGTTTACATGATCGGGTGCTAATTGGCACCTAGCATTGTGCTTGACTATTTGGTTATGCCGTAATAATGTAATTTTAACAGAAATTTGTTTTATCATCCAAACCAGGTGGTGTTCTTGTGCGGATCACTTCTTCATACTTGGGCACCATTGCAGCGAGAGGAGCATATACAATCATTGGAGATGGCAGCATAGCATTGAAAACAGCGGTTCTTCAACTATTCTCGTCTAGTGCGTGGAGGCAACGACCGCAGACTAGTGACGCAAGGGCACATAATACGTTGTTTTCCTTTCTTTGGTTGCCTTGAACTTGGTTTGAATAAGTAATGTATGTTAGAATCCAATGTATACTTGTAGTAATGCATACTTGTAGCAAGATTTTCTAGAAGGTTCGAGAGCTCTCATAACTACCTAGATAATTGTCATGGAAGATATTAGAGATAACTCTTCATGTCAAAGTGAGAAGCTTCTAGATGTCATTGGAGGATTACAAGAGAAACATATTTGAGGAGAATGCTCTAGAAGAAATCAAGGATAAGTATGGTAGAGATATTTTAAAGGAGTACTCTAGAATTAGGGAATACTAAATAGGTAAATATTTTAGAAGAAAATTCTAGACAAGAGATATTTTTATTGTAGGGTCTGGATGTATGCCACTTGGCACTAATCCAACGGGCTTGTGTAACCATAAATAGGGGTGCCCTCCCTTCCCTTGTAACCAACCAAATGAGCGACCATGAGTACGAGAGAATGCTAGAGAGTATGGTATGGAGTCAATGGTAGCAGATATAGTAGTTTGTTTCCGTGAAAACTAACAGGTTTTATTTTAAAGTACGAAAATTTCAGAAGCTCTAAGTAGCTGTGTGATTTCTCCATTCGGTAGGTAGAGATAGAAACTCACAAGCACTGCGCCATAGCCATAGGCAACTTTGCATCCAGATTATCATAATATGTTAGTACCACCCAATTATCATTAAAAAAATCTCCCATCAATCAAATTAACAAACAACTCCTCAAAAAGATCATCGCTCAAGGGCAGTTCTATAGCATAAACCTAGTTGAAGTGAACTCACGAATTTACAAGGAACATCAGAGGTGTTGTACCCCCAAGGGATTGCACAATGGAGAGGGCAGGTGTACAGCTACAAGATTGTCACAGACCACAAGCAATGAACAAAAAATGTAACAAGACCACTGTAAGAGATGAGTACGAACATCTTCATCGTTGTCGCTGCGGGGCGGGAGCACCTTGGGTCCTATGGGGTCACAGGGGCCGCGCTGGGACTTGTCGCGCGCGCTGATCAGGGGAATCAGGGTCGGTCGCCACCGGTGCGGGGAAGCGGAATAAGCGGTAGCGGCTGTGCCCTTCCACGTTCCAAGCGACGGGCCAGCGGCAGCACAGCCTGGCGGCGGCGACAGGCGGGGAGGGTCGCGGCCGCGCGTGGAGGGAAGGAGCGGCGACGAGGAGATCTCCAAGGCGCCGGAGCAGCACGGGGAAGGAGGGATAGAGAGAGGAAGAAGTGGTACCCTGGCCGGCGCGCGGAGGGAGGGTGGGAGGGAGGCGGCCGCTGCGGGGGCTGGGGAGAGAGAAGCGAAGGAGGTGGCTGTGGCGTGCGGCCTGCGTTGGAGACTTGAAAGCGAACGAGCAGGATGGGCTGGCTCAAAACGGTACTTCGCTCTTCAAAGCGTGTTCTTGTGTATTTTGAGACACCCCGAAAGTTCTCAAAAATTATGAAACAAATCTAGTCTATGATATAATATGTAAGGCTACAAAATTTTATCCAAAATTATGTTAATTTGTGGTGAGCCTAAAAATATATATTTTATGTAATATGAATTCGAAGTTTTTATTGTTTTATGCAAGACAAATAGTCATACTTTTTAATAAAATTCTATAGACTCGTATGCTATAGAATACACTATATCCATAAAAGAAATTAATAATCTTTTAGAACTTCAGAGCGCCTCAAAACAAATAAAGATGCGCACTCTCAAAAGTAAAAAAGTACTTCTGCTAGGCTGCTGCTCATGATTGTTGAACGGTGTCCACCTTGTTATAGGCCACATGTCCACCGCTATTCTTTTGCATGCACAAGGCGTCGGACGGACAAGGCAAAAAAATGTATGGTCATCCACCCACCATCCAATCCCCACCTAAGGGAGTGATCTGGGGTGTCTAACCATTATAGCATTAAAATCTCGTATGCAACATCATTTCATACTTGTTTAACATGTTGTAATTTTTTCCCTGTGTTTCAATGGATTTCAAAATTTGAACAACAACTTTGTACTGAGAATCCAACAACCGTCGTAGTCTACAAAATACCATTTGAAAAATACTAACTCTCAATATATTTTTCACAAATATAACTTACAAATATGTACTACAACTTTCGGTTGAAATATTGACAACTTTAATATCAAATGCTAGAACTTAACCAAAAAATCTCAACTTTCAACTCAATCAATAATAGCTTTTCACCACATCGGGCTTTGTAATCGATGAATCGCAGCTTTTTACTACAAAATCAAAGCCTTCTACTGCAAAAATCAAAAACCCTAACCTCTAAATCTACAGCTTTCAACTCAAAAATTCAGAAAAAAATACCCACAAAATCCCCAAATCGCGCCCTACCTCGTCGATAGTGACGGGCATGGCAGCAGTGCAGGACAGGCACTGCGGTGCAGTTCAGTGTGGATTCTACCTCAAAATTTCAAAAACATCCACCAGCGACCGATTGCCCATAATTGCATAGTATCAACCGTAGCAATTTTTGATGTAGGACTATTAATTGTCGAACCTAAGGAACAATAAGGATAGCACATCACTCCATAATTATAGGTGTCGAATATAATTGTTTCACACCAGAAAGAATGAAGTAGCTTACTTTACTATTGCAAACGATAAAATAAATATTTCGTAATGTAAAGAGACCAACTAACGCAACAATAGAGTACAATAATGTAATTAATAGCTACTGAAAATAAAATATAACGATGAAATAAAAGGAGAAGACTCAATGCAAACAAATGTTCCTAGGTAATCGGTTTCTAGCAATTCAACGGTTTGACTAAAAGTGAAGATTTTTGTCAGTAGAGAGGGCAAGGCTTAAATATGAATAAAATCGGTAACGAATACTCACATCCATGACTAAATTCTCAAAGGTGGAGAATTGTTAAGGTTAGCCATAACAAAAAACATGCAAGTCCCCATAAATCCCCTTATCAACGATTCATGAATTAGAAATATGTTTCTCTCACTTCATCCTTCCTTAACCAATTCTCATCTAACAATTCAAACACATGCGTTTATCTAAGTACGTGCACGCTCATACACTATCACAAGGCTTACATCAATGCCAACAATAAATACGTGCAAACCATCTCATACCGTAATACTAATGTCATCTAACAACACTAGTCGAACATAGATGCGACGAAATATAAATCATATGAAAATAATTTATTAAATTAAACAATTTAATAAATATGACTTAGCTAAATATGTTTTTTATTTGATACGGTCAAAGAAAATGAGTTGGATTTTCTAACTCCGGTGGAGACAGTCAATTTGGATGGCAACGTTAACACCTTCACCTTTTTTTGAGGGTGTCAACAGCTTCACGTTGTTCTTGTGGATTCTTCGAAGAGACGGAATTCATTTCGGTGCTACTCGAAGCGCAAACAGGTCGTCAAGGTGATTGTAAAGATAAAGTTTGATGCAAGTAATAATAACAACAATAATGTAAAAATAGAAAAAAATACTAATAACCAGCTATATTTCCAATATGAATTTTAGAGACAATAATTCTGGGTAATTTAGTCGCTTTTCGCCTATGTACAAGACAACGTACACCCTATATTTTAGGCGGAGAAACTAGCGTGGACGTACCAATACTATTTTGTCAACTAATTTATCCATCTATTAATTTTAGTTATAAACTTAAGTTCAGGTAGAACAAGATTTATGTATACAATGTAAGGGAGTGTCTCACTGAGAAGGGAAAAAATGGCACATTTAGCTCTCTGGCCGTGGTCAATACCAAAAATGGCTCGGGACCGAATGCAACGACGAAAATGACTCCGCGACGAGCCAGACACGCACTGCGTGGCGGCTGTCGCGGCGGGCGAGGGCGACGCATCCTATCATGGCCGGCAGACGCGACAGGCCGTGGGACCGGCTGGCCACTCGCAACAGCAGGTAGGTCACGTCGGGCGGGAGCGACTAGAGCTGTCGCTCCTGGCAACCGCGACAGGGGCATTGGGGTGACGGGACAGGTCCTCCTGTCACGCCTGGAGAGGGCGACAGGCGGGACTGCTCGACGCGACGCTCCCTGCTTGGCTTTGGGCAGACGACGAGAGCACGAGCTGAATTCTTTCCGCATGCGGAATCTTTTCTCCCTTCAAACTCTCACCGAGCCCCCTAGGACCCCCTCCCACGGCTCATTTCTCCCTCTCCCGCAATGCTCCTCGCTTCTCTTCTCTCATCTCCTGCACTCTTCTTCTATCTCCTATACTCTTCTATTCTTGTGCTGGTCCAAAGAGCAAGAGAAGTAGCAAGAAGAAGAAATGTGGTAAGTAAAGTAAAAATTAGCTTTTCTTTTAGTAGAATATATTGTAGATCAAGAGAAAAGCTTTAACATAAGGTATTTTATTTTGTACATTATAGTAATAATTAGTTGTTATGTTAGTCGAAAATTAGCTAAATGATAATATTTGACATGTTATTAAACTTTAGTGTGTTGTTATTTCATGTGATATAGTTGTTATGGACAACTATAGTTAATGGTGGTTTAGATAAAAATTAGTTAAAGTTTGTGATTTTGTCATGTATGTTGATATTGAAATGATTAATATTAGGAGAAGAGGAGAATAAATGGCATAATTAGAGTTGAAATCAACGGTTCTCGTCATACAACAAATTTTAGATGAAGTGAGAAGCTTCAAGTTCAGGTAATTTTTTTGCATGATAATAATGATTAATTGTTATGTTAGTCCAAAATTAGCTAAATGATAATATTAGACATGGTTGTGATATTTTAGGGTGCTGTTATTTCATGTTATATATTTGCTATGGACAACTATACTTAATGATGGCTTAGATATAAATTAGTTAAAATTTGTGATTTTGTCATGTATGTTGATATTGAAATAATTAATATTACGTGAAAAAGATCTGCGGATGACTTTGTTAATATATATTTAGGTTCTTGAGTTCAAGCAACTTATTAGGGTTTTGATTTGAAGCTAATACTTTTTGGCATTATTCTCCTCCTTTATCTAATACATGTTTCTTATTCTATTATTTTTTTCTCTAATAAAATGAGAATTGAATCAAATAATTTCAAAATTTACAAAAGTGGCATGTTGAAACAGAGAGCTGGGCTGGCCTTGGGTGGCATACCGGCCTGGTGTCACGCCCGGCCCGCGCGATCGGCCTGGCGTCGTGTCCCGCCCGAGCGATCGGCCTACGTCACGCGCAATGGGCCTCCGGTCACGCTGGGCCCACTTCCTGTTGCGCCCGCCAGAAGCGACCAGACGCTATCGCGGTGCTCCGACGTGACGGCAGACACGCGCTGGCTATCCAGCCAATCACGGCGTTAGAAGCCGCTTTGTCTTTGCAAGCGGGCTAATTTTGGCGTTAACGACTGTCGCAAGGCTACAATTGCCATTTTTCCCACTGAGAAGCATGTTGGCACAGAAAGGTTAGGTGTGACGAGACCAACGTGTTGGCTCTCGGGAGCATATGCCCCAAAGATGGAAAGCTGGTTTGAAACAAATATTTTTTAGATGCTAAATAATTAAGAAAAAGACAAATGTAAATGTGTGAGTGCGTCGTACACTTAAAAATTTTCATAAAAAAGTGAGTACTTTTACGCACTGTGAAGAAAAGCATGTTTGCTAGTCTTAAAAAGCAACTTTTTGAGCCTAAATTTGTCTTCTCGCGCACACTCCAAAATTACTCGTTTCTTCATGAAAATTTACAAGTTTACAAAGTAGTCAAACATCTATATATGTCCTTTTTGAAAAAAGTGGCATTTAGAATACAGTCCCTTCACACGAGAGCATGTGCTCCAAGGTGCATCTTTCAATTTTACTGGTATGACACCAATTCTTGAAGCTTTTCATGGTTGCTAATCCTTTGGGATATCCATAAATCAAATAACCTGCCTGATCAACAGAAGCAGCAGCAGTGTAGTCAGGAGCAACTACATGCAATCTGGAGTTTAGGTGCACAGGTGCACTTAACCATCGGACGGAGATTAAACAAGCATGCCATGAGATTTTTTGAAATTTTTTGATAATATTGACCTAAGATGCTTCTACTACATATTAAAAAGAAAAAGAAATTCTGCTATGAATAGTAGCTATGCTGCAAACAATAGCTTTGGTAGCAGAATTATTATTTTTGTTTCTTAATGTGTTGATCAAATTGGGGTTTGAAATTTTATGACGTGGTAGATGCATCTTGGATTAATATAGGCAAATTTTGAAAAAATATTCATAACTTTTCGATTTCCTAATCACTAGATTGCATGGATTGCATGCATACTATTTGGTCCCGGTGTAGTCGGATAAGCATGTATGGATATACTCATAACTTATGTATTACCGCTAATATACTGCAACATGTATTGAAAAGGGAATCTCTATTCATTAGGTGACTCTTGTTTCTTCTTAAGCATAAGTCAATTCTTTTATCCATTGAATCACGTCCGATCAAACATCGCATCAATCTTCTCTGCGCTGCTGCCCCCTGCCTGCGTTGTTGTACCATAGCATGCAACTCTGTTTGTAAATCTCTGCGCATCTGTTTGGGGGGCGCGCAAGCAAAAGGTTGCTTCTCCTGTGAAAAACAAAAAGCTCTCTTTGAAAAAGTTAACATGCAGCTGATCTGCAATCTACAGCAGCTGCAAGATTGCAACATCTCCTATGCAACAGCTAGTATCGCATGTTTGTCCTTTAGAGCATCTCTAGCAAAGCCTCTAAATTTCACCCCCCATATCCTTAGATGGGGGCTCCTCCTAAAAGATTCCTCCCCCATATTTCTTTCCACTCCAGTAAAACCCCTAAATCTCATCCCCTATATTCTCCTCTCCTATATTTTATTAATTTCCTATAACTAACAATATATTTATAACGGTTATTTTCGTAACGGCTATATTTCCAACGGCTATAATTGCAGGGTCTATATATGCAAGCCCGTATCTCACATCTCTCTCCCACAATCCTGGTTGTTTCTCCTCTCCCACATCTCTCTCTCCAGCTCTCTGTCTCCTCTCCCATAGCGCAATGAGTCAGCGTAGCCTCGCCCTGCAAATGTGCTTGGACTCGTCGTCGTCTTCCGACGACGAGGAACTCGATATGGGTACAGCATACCTAGCAAACTGAGAACATGAGCGGCTCAATGCTCCACGCCATGGCGGTTCTGTGCTGGGACGTCAGGTTATTCATCGCGATAGAGAAGTCGGTCACTGCAGACTATACAATGACTACTTTTCAGAGAATCCTGTCTACACCCCGAGGATGTTTCGGCGCAGGTTTGCAATTAGTCCATATGTTGTTGTTGATCCGTCGTTCTTGTTGATCCTCCTTTCTCATAATTTTTTCCCACGCAGGTTTAGAATGCATCGTGATTTGTTTACTCGCATAGTAGATGCTGTAAAAGAGCATGATAGGTATTTTATGCAGAAAAGAAGTGGGGGTGGCGTTCTTGGGTTATCTCCTTTGCAAAAGATCACCGCAGCATTCCAATGCTAGCTTATGGAGTACCAGCAGATGCTACGGATGATTATTGTCGCATTGCTCAAAGCACCGCCATAGAGAGTCTTAGGCCCCCTTAGGAACAGCTTCCCAAGAGCTTCTAGGTGAAAAAAAGCCATAAGCTAAACCTAAGATAAAATTGTAGCAAAGCTTAATTTCTAAGCCCACCCCGTTCTCCATTGGTGGCAGGAAGCCCCAATTTTGTGGCTTCCCGAGCTTCTCCCCTCCCCTCACTTATCTCGTTCCAATCTTACCCTCAGTTTTGACATTAATTAAAAAAAACTACACTCCCCGTTTCTTTTCTTTCTTCCCCGACCTCACAGGTCGTTCCCCTCCCTTCTCCCTTTGCGAGTTTTTCACAGGATCCCGAGTCCTCTGCTTCCCCTGCCACTCCCCGAGCCGGAGCCGCTGCCGCTGACCAGGTCGCCGCCGACGCCAAGCTCACCCCCGGCGGCAAGCTCTCTCTCTCGACGCGAAGCTACCTCCCCCGCCGGGCCGCCGCCGTCACCACCTACCCGAGTAGGTTGCCGCTACTGCTGCCGCTGACCTGGTCGCCGCCGACGCCAAGCTCACCCCCGGCGGCAAGCTCACGCCAAGCTACCTCCCCCGACGCCCCCCGATGGCCAAGCTCATCCCCCGATGGCCAAGCTCACCCCCCGAGCCGCACCCGAGCCAGCTCGAGCCGCGCACGAGCCCGAGCCGCGCCTCCCTCCTGGCTCGTTGGTGCGGCCGAGCCGAGCCAGGCTCGGCTCGTAGTTATCCGAGCCTAGCCGAGCCGAGCCGCAAGCCGGCTCGGCTCGGCTCGTTTCCAGCCTTACTGTCAGCCAGCCCAAGGTCCCGTTGGTATGGCCTCCTCTCCTTACCACCCCGTTTTTAGTGTCTGTGTGTGTTCTAATGAAGTTATTTCGTATGTGCTAATGGATGTTAGGCGCATTGAGAATCCGTTATTGTGGTTATTTAGTTTCTATGAGTTCATATGTGATGGATAGGATAGTAACTATAGTATGGAAATGGTTACCGTAATACTTGTGTCTGGTGTTGATTTGTGCTAATGTCGGTAGGATTTTGGATAATTTTTTCAATGTGAGCAACTATAAGATCTTTCAAGTCCCGCAGGCTGCAAATGGAGATTGCAAAGTTTCATTAGGACGCTTAGATACTGGTAGTTTGTTCCTATGGTGTCACAATTGCTATTCTGGTGATCGATGCTGATGCCTACGTTATGTTCTGTTACTCAGGTGTTGATCCCAAGTCAATACTTTGCGAGTTCTTCAAGGCTGGGCAGTGTCAGAAGGGTTTTAAGTGCAAGTTCTCACATGACCTAAATGTCCAGAGGAAGGGTGAAAAGATTGATATTTACAGTGACAAGCGTGATGCAGGTGATGCATTATTGTCACTATTTTTTGCGAGTTTTTCAAATTGATCGTAGAAATTCCACATGTTCTTTGTCATGGACAGATACAATGGATGACTGGGATCAGGAGACCCTGAGAAGGTTGTTGAGTCAAAAAGGGCAGAGTACCAGCAGAACAAACCTACTGATATTGTATGTACTATTCTAAAACTATCATGCACTCAATTTTAAGCATTTCTTATTACGTGATGTGTTTTCTTCAAGTTTCAACTTGTTATTATAAGAATCAAGAGTCATGCACATATTTTCGTTGGTAATATTTGTGCCAGATGATATATACTGGTTCTATTTTGCTTTTTGTACTGTGTCTTCCATGCATACTTTGCCTTTTTAAAAATAGATTTGAGGAGGAATGCATGGGTGTTGAAATAGGAAGCAGTAATGCTTTTACACAGATAATGTTTTCATGTGAATAAGCTATGTTCTTCCATATGCACTTTTGAATTGATTTTGTATAAGCTGAATGCAGATGTGATTCTTTTGGCCAAGCACATCAATCTGTTGTTCTTTTAGTACCAGGAGCAACTATAGCTGCACCTGGTATATGCTCTGTTGCAAGTGAGCAGATTGATTTTGTCTAATTGATTGGGGCATGTTGGGACTCCTCTAGGTTGCGTGTGGTTACGGTCTGTTGTTGTCAAGGACTCTGAGTAGAGTTCTGTACTTCTGTGTGGCACATTGGCTATGTACTGTCAGAATGTCCACAAGGGAACCACATTATAAGTAATAACTTAACACACTAGCCGTAAACTGATTAAGAAGTTAGGTTAGTGGTGGATAATGGGTATCCAGTGAAAAACTTTATTCCATCTATATACTCACTTATTGCATACCAATATTGGCACTGCTAAAAATTACCATCCTACTTTCATATTATGATGCATAGTATCTCAACTTCTGTAGTTCTGTACTAATTTGCCATTTTATTGTCGCTGTTGAAATATATTGCCCACATTTTCAACGGCTTGAGCTTTGTGTGAACTGGTCGGTGCATGCAATTCAATATGATACCAAAGTCAAGAGGTCTTGAGTTCAAGACCTGGCCAACGCACTATATCGATCCCACATATAAGGCCTGGAGGAGTCTAGACGTGAGGGGGAGTATTGAAATATAGTGCCCATGTTTCTCCAACAGCTGAGCTTTAGGGTGAACTGCTCGGTGCATGCGATTCAATAGCTGCCAAGATTACACAATCAGTATCTTGTCCCTCTCTGTTACTGGTTCTTTGTTTTAACTGGGCTGTTATCTTGTAATGTCGTCAGTACTCTCTCTTTACCCTTTAGACATATAGGAGCACTAACCAGTCCCCCCAGTTCTAAATTCTAATATTTCTATGAAACCAAGCAAACATTGTAGCAAACATTGTAGCATAGTATTACATTAAACAATGACATTCATAGCATCATCTCACCATCCTGAGTTAACGGAGATACACTGCTGAGCACAGACAAAAATACAACTCTTTTTCATACGTATCTAATTCCAGTCCGTCCCATTGACATGTGCTGGCGCAGGTGACATCATGAAGGTTATCTCTTTGTTTCTCTTTCTCGATGAGCAGATGTTCTAGTTTTTTACCTACGGTTGATGATTGTGCTACATTGTTCTGTTCTGTATGGTTTGCACGCACTTATCTTGCGCCGTGCAGAAGAGCAGTATGGTGGTTTTGGGGTTTGTTTGCCCAAATGGTGGCAAGGAGTGCCACTACAGCATGCCCTTTCCGCCTGGCTATGTACTAAGTCCCAATGAAGGCCTTACTTGAGGAAGAGAGTCAAAAGGTTGCAATGAAGATGAGATTGAAGATCAGTAAAACGAAGATCAATAGACATCCTTCATGTCTTGAACAGTGAAACTCTTGTTCGCACCATTTTCCTGTCTAACTGACGTTTTTTAGCATTGTCGTGACATTTCTCTTACCTGTTCATCTAACAGCGCAAAAAGGTTCAAACAACAACTCTATGACTACAGAATTGTCCATGGAATGGAAGAGGAAGAAGGCAGAAGAAAGAGAAGCTAGTCTGGCCGCCTTGAGGCAGATAGGCTAGAATGACGGATGAGGTATCTTATGTTCTATTAGTTACTTGTATGAGCCCTTGTGGTGTTTGCTGTGACTACTGACTGTACCTGTTCTTGTATCCAGTGGTCGCGAGTTGTTTCATGGCCGATGCAAGTGTGTTTGTTGATGATGCTGAAGCATATGAGTTTTGAAAGACATGAGGAGTCGCAAGATAGTCAAGACCAGGTAAATTTTCCCTCCTTGACTAACACTGGCTCCCTATTCACTAGTATCATAATCAAAGTAATGGTATCCTAGCACCATCACATTGTGAGAGCGGAAAGGACCTTGATCCCTAAAACAAGAAAGCTGTGATTTAAAGTGGATTAACTATACCTGTGGACAGCCAAACACTTAAATTTTGTGATAGTCGGGAATGCCCCAGAAATTCCAAAATAAGAAGTTACCCTAGAAGTGGTAGATGGTATGAACTAGATTTCCGGTGGAGAGAGGCATTGCGCTGGAGGGAAGGCGAGGTAGGAGAATTTCTTCTATTCTTTTGTTTAACAAAAGAGGTTACACGATTAATCCTTTTATAGAGCTTGAACCTGACCGAGTTAGTCCTTTCCTAATCTACTAGGACTCCTTTAAGTTAGCAATCCTATCACAACAAACGCTAAAAGGTCATTTTTTCCTGTGTCTTACTCATCTAACATCTCATTTGGCTATCGTATTTAACTAACCCTATATCTCCTAGCTTCTATATGCAGCAAAATAAACAGGCCTGGAATATAAACGGTAAAATATGGAAATGTGTACATTGTGGATCCTATGTTTGAAAAATGTTCTTTCTACGTTATTGCTACTTTAAAGTTTATTTGGTTTGTGAAGCTGGTGACTGGCGAGGGCCCGAATCAGCGCTTGTTTTAGCATGAACTTGGCATATAGTAGAAGAAAATGCAGGCTGGTTTACACAAATGTACTCTGTATGATGTATATGTCCTAAGATATGCATTT